>NNCF01125965.1:433680-466282 GCA_002313205.1 Laupala kohalensis | reverse complement strand
GGAAAACAGGAATCTTTCATTGTGTCCCACGAGTTCGGAGGAAGTAAATGTCCGGTGACGTGGAGCCCCCGCATCACGCCACTAAGCCTTGCTCAACTGAGGTGCGGCAGTTGCCCCAGAGGTTGTCCGCTAGTGAGTGTTTGTCTTCAACACCCATTCACCTCATCGGCGCGTAACACACCTTGAGGTTGAGTTTTTTTAAAAAGAGGTTTAATCCTTCCTTGCGACCCGGCCAATGAAGGCAAGATCTCCGCCCTTCGAGACACGCAACTTCCCACCGTTACGCCAATGGTGGTTGCTGAAGCATGTCCAAAGCTTACGGTGTCCGAAGACTGGTGGCGCAATACCAGTCCCCAGCTCGGAACCGTGGGTTTGCCAAGCCCATACTCACTCGAAACTGAGCTCCCTGCGGGGGAAAGAAGAAGAAAGAGAAGGAGAAGAAGAAAGGGAAGAAGGGGAAAATGAAAGATACCCTAGCTCTAATAGCGTCGGGATCGAAAAGAACAAGAGGTGACCAAGGTAGGTCAGGAAAGAGAAAGGAGGGAGAATGGCACAAGTAAGTGGAAGCAATGCCAAACTCAGCTCGGGGCCCCGTGTTCGCCAAACACGAACTTACTAGATGTAAGCCCCCTTGGGGCTGTGTCGGTATCGTTAAGTTAACACCACTAGATATGTAAATCAAGAAAAAATATTAATTCAATAATATACCACCTTTCTCGGTAGATTTGAATGTTTCAAATTTCAATTGCACAACGTTTCGTCAACAGATATTTGACTTTTTCGTGTGTTTCATGAAATGTAAGTACATTAATGAAGTATAAAAATGGTAGAAGAAATTAATAACTATGCATGCTAAATTGGAGCCCGTTGACGAGCCCTAAAACCCCACAAAAAAATTGGAGCACATCCAAAATTTGCACTATACTGTATGCACACTATTTACTACGGTTGCACGACGCTGTATTCAACGATTTACTGCCGTGTATACACTGTGTGCAGACGAAAGGTTGATTTACACGCAGCCAGTAGCTGACATGCCAGCTTACTCGTTTAATGGAAGGTCACGGCACGTGGCGACTGGAATGCCAGCTACTGACGCCAACACATTAAGATTTGTTTTCATGTTGCCACATGCTGGAACTATCCATTATTTCGTGGACGTAGCACAACTAGGCTTATTGAACTGTGAACTATGGATGAAAGAGTATCAAAAGAATTGCCATTCACAAAACAGCGCACTCTATTAATTGCTTGTATTTTTATTCAACACCTGGTATCGATATAACACATAATAACAATAACTAGACTATTTATTTCAATGTTTTCTGTGTTTTACGAAGTCACTGCGATGTCATAATAACAATTAAGGTAACATCTTGAAATTCGTGAGATACGGGGAGAGAAATTTCTAGAACAAAATGGTATAAATAGTGCGTAACCATTACACATACATTTTCTTATGCAATTAAAATGTTAAGTGTAATATGAAAAATAAAACTTACAACTGACAAATAAACTCATCTTCACGATCATTTCTATCATATCTTCTTCATTATAGCTTCTACCAAACTAATTAAACTAAATACAATTAATGCGAGAATGTAGAGAAAATTGAGTAATCAAAAATATAATACAAAATTGAAATCAAATTCTTCAGATTTTTATTTAAAATGTTTGAAAAGTAATAATGATAAAGGAAACCGACGTAACTAGGATTTTTTGTATACCCCTCTCGTTACGAGAAACATCGTTTCCTCAAGCAAGTATGCATTCAGTTTGCTTAATACGAGTGCCGCATTGTCACATTTTACTTTTTATAAAAACCTCAGATCCCATGAATTTCGATCGTCATAGAGTAAAATATGAATACCATCAATAGGTTAAAAAGATTTCCGACATTAGCGTGAGTAAAGTTTTTCGGTTTCAGGGAGACCCAAAGCGAATGCTTTTTGTCCCTTTATGGGGAAAACGTATTATGGTATTTTTAGTTTCACGTTTAATGATAATTTAGTTGCACAGATTCTGTTTCTCGATCGACTTTTTGATGGTTACGAGACTAGTGTATAAGGAAGATGAAAGCACCAAAACTAAACCTAACTACTTTCTCCGGCATATGTGGAATTAAATGATCTTAATACTTACTTCACTTGGAATTTTAATTATAGAGATTTCAAGATATTTCAAGATATTTTGCGATACCAATAGTGTCAGAAATATCATTGCCTGGATCAATATCCACTAAACTTGATACACAGATAACTGACATTAAACACTGAGGGAGTAAACATCCCTGACCTCCTTAGAGAGGGGGTGGGAAGAGGGTGGTATGTAAAAATCCGAAACCATACTCTTAGGTACCGTTCAGGTAGATAAGGGTATCCCCGATCCTATATAATTTCACAATCGGTCCACATTGCAGATAATAGCATCTCTGGGGTAGGGATGGGAACGAGGGACGGGTAAAAAGAATTAAAAAAGACTCATGTTGGTGTTGAATAGATCATTTTTTAAGAAGCACAAGGACAGACTCACAATCTCAATGCCGCTTAAGTCCACAGTCATCGCCTATGAGGGAATATACTCCCTTTGGGTAGAGAATGAAATGTTAAAATAAAAGAAATTGACAGATTTTAGTGTTGAGATCATAGTTTTCGGAGCCGCTGAAAGAGGTAGTAACATTCCCGAAGATGCCAAGGTACAAAATCAGCCCGAATAAACCCTAGCTACCCTAGGGAAGGGGAAGCCATGAAAAAATTATCGAACATACTGACACTGACGAGTCCATAATTTTCCGCGTCGCTGAGTTGATATCGTGCAAGTCTAAATACAACCCTCAGAGAAGAAAAACACCACTATCACCCATTGGCGGTGTGTGTGAATCGAAAAGGGTTATTGTATAAAAATAATTGAAAACTAATTTTGAAATATAAAAAGAACTGCATTCATAATTTTACGGATGATAAGATGTTTAAACTACCAATGCCCTCAAGTTCAATTTGAGATCACAGAGGGGCATGGTATCCTTAAAGAACGAGCGAGACGTAAAAAATGAAATAAAAAGACCGATATTAGTGTCGAGTCCATGGATTGTGTATTCTTATGTATTCTACGAAGAATAATTATTTCAAAGGACATTGGAGATCAGCATTCAGCGATGAAGAGTCTTTCCAGTTCCATTACATGTAATGTGTAAATCGACTACACTACTATAACAGCTTTCATCAATTTCTGCACCCGCTGATTCGTATCATAGTTTCCCTGTATGAACTGCCCATTCCCATGTTTGACTAATATCGAAGTGAAATTTCGAATGGAACAAATGATGCAGAAAACTGAATCCTATGTGGATTGGAAAAAATATCGTGGTCTGTCTGCTGCCACTAGACAATTCTCGAAAGTCAAAAACCTACACCCGTTATCAGAGAAATCTTACTGGTTTACAGGTTCTCGTACAGTCACATACGAACTTCATGAATGTTTGTGTTTCTACTTCAGAAATATTTTTTACAGAAATTATACTATCGTATCTTTCCCAGAAAAAAAACTAAGCAGCAAATCAGGATTATAGGATTTGCTAGGGAGTCCTTGTTTACATTTGTTCTAACCGCCACCGTTTACCATTTGTACTAGCCATGTTTTAGTCTGTCTACATTGTCTTCGAACACATGTCGTACATCGCTGATGCCTACCTGATATATCTCACCATCGTTTAAAATACAATTGTATCTAACGATTCTTTCTAAATTTAATAACACATTTATCGTCAAAATAGCAGTTACAAACTGCGTTTGACAATAAACTAATTTATTATCCGGAAGTGAGCAAGGGATCATCCCCTCAATTTAGATCAAGGTCCCTAAGACACGGATTTAACATTTCAGCACACATTCCTAAGATAAGAATAAAAATAGTTCCGGTAAGTGTCATAATATTTTTAAAAAATAACAAAAAATTTTGATTTAATAAAACAAAAAAATATTACAGACTCATGTACTATTATTCACTATAGATTATTTGGAAAATATTGTTTATAAATCGTAACTATTAAAACAACTCAAAATTCGAAATTTACTATTTCAATAGGCTCCGCCCTTAGACAAGAACTTCGGGAGCCTGTACCAACTTCTATCGGAAGGAAAACCGGAGAAAAACCCAGACAATGGGACTACAGAATTTATGTACACAATCGTGCCAAGGTTGACTACAGATAAAACTAAACTTATATGAAAAATAAGACAAAATACAAGGATGCAAGAAAATTCTTATCAGTTTTGAAATTCTTATCAGTTATTTAGAAAGTACTACAGCAATAACGTGATATAAGTACAAGAATTTCACTTTGATTAAAATGAATAAATTCTTTTACATTGTAGAAGCACTGTAGGTGCAGTAGGTAGCAATTAACCCCGGGTTTGAGGAGATTCAATTTATTAATATATTTTATGTCTTTGGGAAGGGAATTATACAGAACGATTCCCGAATGATATGGCTCTTTTTGGGCGAAGAGGGGTTGTCACTCTAGGACGGTAAAGATTATGCCAATTGCAAGTATTGTGTTCGTGAATAAGATTGTTTTGTATGAAGCAAAGATTACCAATTCGGTCTTAACAAACATAACCGTTCCATAAATATAAATGCAGGGAGGGATTAATACATGGAATTCCTCAAATAAATATTTACAAGAGTTTTGGGGTGAGATTTACAAATTATTCGAACAACTCTCTTTTGAACTTTGAAAGTTTAGATGCTCTGTCCGGAATTGCCCCTGAAGATAATGCCGTACTGTAAATACGAGTACACGTTTGCAAAATATTCGCAAAAGTAAATATAGGACTAACTACACTAAGATTCGGAATGCGTAATACAATTTGCTCAATTTGAAATTAAGATTATCAAATGTAACCATTCCATTTGAGGTTGTCTTAAATAAAGAGACCTAAAAATTTTGTTTTAATAACCGTTTTTAATGATATTCCGTTTAACAAAAGAGAAACCTGGGGTAAAGATTTTGTGATGCCATTGTGAAATGACAGTTTTGTCAGTGTTTACAATGAGACGATTTGCGTGGAGCCAAGCCGAGAGGATAGACAAAATGTTTTGAGCTTTGACGTGTTTACATAGTAAATTAGTGTAACTAGCAATAAAGTAAACGTAAAAAAACTTTTCAACACAAGCTTTTATACAAAAAGTATTGTACTAAAAAGCAAAAAATAATTTTCAGAAAAACTGAAAAAAAAAAGAACTGCGAAATAAGTCCCTTCCTAGGTCACTCATCATAGGTGCAAATACTTAGAAGAATTTTGCGATCGATGATATCGCATGCTTTGGATAAATCAAGAAAAATACCCAGAGGATTTTCTCCATGGTCAAGAGATGTGGTACCATCGTTTAAGAATGAAAATATGGCGCTGGAGTAAAAAAGGATTTCCGAAAATCGAGTTGATTGTCAGAGAATGATATTTTTGATAAAAAATCTAGAAAACGCTTGTAGAACAATGTTTCTAGGATTTTTGAGAAGGTGAGTAGAAAAAATTGTCGATAATTTTCAACATTGAGTTTGTTTCCTTTTCTTGTGTAAAAGTTTCACTTTAGCTCTCTTAAATATGTTAGGAATCAGTCCTTCTCATAAAGAACTATTAAAAATATTTATGAGAGGATTTAATATAATGTGGGACGAAAATTTATCAATATATTCGGGAATATCAAATATGCCCGTTGGAAATTTGGTTTTAATGAGCTGATGATTCTCATGATTACATTAGTATTAGTTTTGGAAGTGGACATAGAATGAGGCACGTGGGTGGACGTATTTGGGGGACATTGATTTTGAAGTATTGAATTCAATATTTTCCTACTTTTGAGAAACAAAAATTAATCAAATTTGCGATGTGGATTTGATGCGACTTTGCCGTCGTTTAGTAGGGAAATATTTCTTCGTGATTATTAGAAAGTGATATTATTCCACATGGTTTTGGTCTGGTTGTTCGACTTAAGTACGTATATGCCCGACATTTACCATAATTTTAGCTGAATAGACCAGTGTTAGTCTTATATTTACGGAAATATATTCGGATGGTTGGTAATAGAGATTTTAAATATAGTAAAACGGCATTTTCACCACCTTTTCTAGTCATGACTCATGGTCCGCACTGAGATTGTCTTACTGATTGAACACATCATTTCTGCATCAAATTTTTATGGTTTACGACTTTTGTCTTGAACCAATGAATAGTTGAAAGTCAAATATTCCTCAGAACGTTATAAAAATCTTCCTTTGGAAGCGAAGGTTTGAAACGTTTTCCCAGATTAAATAGTTTAGTGGCATAAAACACCAACAACTATTTACTTTCAGAAAAGTTAATAAAAAATTCTTTGATTCATCATTTGTGTGACATACTCCATTCTTCTGGGGGACGAAGGGGGTAATTTTAGTATTCTAAATAGTCGACTCTTTAGGTGTTTAACCGAAAAGTTTTGGAGAAGTGTTGATATTTTGCTTCTCTGGTTTCTATGGCACTGATTACCAATTTCAGCTCTGTCACTAAGAGAAACTTGAAAACGATAAAAAATTGTTTAAAAAATCCAAACAATCAGCCTCTCTTTTATTTTGGTTTATTACACGAAAAACTATGATTTCGGAGAAAATATTTCTAAAAAAGTACTAGTAAAAATTTCATACATCCTGTACTGTACATCCGTTTGTTTTTTCTCAAGTGAATAAATAGCCCGCAAGAGGGCGTAGAATTTATACTCCAGCGTTTTGGAAATTTCTGTCCGACAGTTGTGGAGACGTTTTGAATCTCCTTAATTTTTTTTTAGATGCCGATGAAGATTTTTAACTTTTACACTACGTGACATTCGTTTTAGGTTTCTGAATATTTTACGACAAACGCACGTTTCATAGAAGAATTGTGTTCACAGCAAGATATTAGAATTTTGTAAAATAATTTATCATCGTTCGTGTTATCTGTCGGGCGAGTACTTTACCTATTAGAACACAATGAATGTACACTCTTGCACAATCCGTAAATGTTTAAAATTTCCCCCTCTACCTCCAGAAGGTGAGGAGGGAGTACAGTTTGATATGATTAGACATTTTTTTAAAAATATTGGACACATATTTTCCTTTTGACACATTTGTCAATGTGATATGTTTTTTTCTCAAGGTTTACTGAAAATGTTTTTAACGACTACAACGAAACTATCGGAAAAATCTTTAATACAGAATTTACATATTTCTTCCTTTAAAATCTGAATCTGCAATTAAAGGTTTTCAATGTTACCCTAAAAAGGGGACAGGCAATCCAATTATTGCACGAGTGAAGGAACCCCCCTAAAAAGTTAACTCTTTATTTGTTTCGAGGTATTTTGATGTCTCCTATTAAATGGACCATTCTGTATAACATACTGGCGGAACTAACCTGCGTTGCGTGGGATTTGAAAAGAAACTTAAAACAATCATTGCTGGACATTCTGGTATTAAAACAGTCTGGATTTTTTTAGCTCATTTTGCTCGGCGTTGCCTTGGGTGCTTATATAATATTACAATTTCATATGTTAGTTTCCATATTTTATCTACGTTCGTGATATTAATTTTTCACTTTGATTAATTTCAAAAATTAAATATCACGAAGAAAACCTACAAAAATACACGAACAGTCTTCAGTATTTTATGCTTATGGGTGCGTAATTACGAATTATTTTAAAATCCAGGAGAAAGGAAAATACACTGTACATAGAAAGATTAATAAACAAAGCACATAATTAAGACTTCTGAAGTCTTTTGTTTTTATTTCACTTTCAACTTATGTACTTAAAAACAATTTCTTCAAAACCTTTTGTATAATTTTTCTTCTATGATTCGGTTACGTAGATTCTACATTCAGTGGATTGCCCGTCTCACGTAACACAAACGAATTCTAGTGGACATTGGTAAGTTTCACAGTCAAAAGCTAGTGAAAATTCACATCTACTGATAAGCAGTCAATTTGATTTTTTTCTCTCTTGTATTTCACCACTATTAACCACACTCTGCATTTTAGTTACAATAATCCTTAAAAAATGAGCCTTTTGAAATTATTTCATCGATTTCATAAAGTAATTTCCATGCATCAGACATTCCAAATAATTCTCTATTATAAGTATAGATAAACAGGCACATGAGAGTAAGTGCAATTCCTCTGGCTAATAAATTGTCTGGCTTCACCCTAATATATTATATATTAACAGTTGCTTGCAGACAAAATAAATATTTCATTGTGTATTGAAATTTAGCTTCCTACAATAAAAAGCGTTGCCAACACAACCCTCCCATTTGAATGAGTCTCAGAAGAATGTTTGCTCAGAAACCTCGATTTGAGGATTTTCAATAGTTTATACATAATGTGGATTTTAAATAATTATTTCAAACTCTTCACTTTAGTTTTATGAGATGTAAAATCACCTCATATTTTATGAGATATTGAGATGAGAAACTAGGAATGTCAGTTAAAAAGAATAGATTTGAAAAATACAATTTGAAAAATTTGGTTAGAAATGTTTAATTGAGGAATACCGAAACTAACACATTTAATGTTATTAGCGTTTGGAGACAAGATTACAAAAGTGTTTCTATGGAGGGGCAAGAATTACCTGGCCTTCGATTCGGCAGCATGGTCCGGGGACACGATAAGGCGTCGCCTTTATCTCTCAGCCACCCCCAGAAGACGGGTCATCCAGTTAGCCGAGCATGCAGTGCCATTCGGAGCAGCATGCAACGACAGTAGCCGCGTAGCCAGGATCCGCGCTGCTCGCCGCGCCACTCAAGTACCGTCAGCCTTCTTTCCACGGGACAAGCACCACCGGCACTCAACACAAGATAAACTCACTCAACCGTAAACATGTTGCTACCAAAATTACCAGACTTCACCAAGCGCCAGTGGCTTACCATCGTCGTCTTCAGCGTAGCAGACTTCTGCAATGCCATCTGCGTATCTTTGCAAGCGCCGTTCTATCCCCACGAGGTGAGTGTTCGCCTTCAAAGATCTTTGAAGCTCCATTGCGCTAATGTGTTCTCGAAACATCTCGACAAGCACTAAATCCTTATGAATTTTCGCAGTGTTAAATGTGACGTACGTGGATTCCTTATCTTTAGGTATGAAGCCAGGTCATTTTCGTTGCTAAACCGCGATGTTGGCTGGCATTTTTGATGAACGTTCTCAGCAGCCCGCAACGATCTGAGTGCGACAGTCAAAACGTCAAAAACTTAACCACATGGCTCTAATTACTGCCAAAAAAATTAAACTGGAAAACTATTTTTTTAAATTTCAGTCCATATACATTAATTTTCACATTCAATGTTTACGTTTACGTCTTTTGTAAAGAAGAAGAAACCGGGCAATTTTACAAAACAATTTACGGTTGGTCTGTTCGCGTAATTGAAGTCTTGAATATAAATGAGTTTCTTAATTTTAATATTTAATAGGTCATACGGACATTGGGACACTATTTTCGAGAAAAGCTTTTATAATTTAAACTTGTTGCTGAAATTTAATTATTTATCGCCGCGCATGTAACGATAGTTTTGCTATGAACAAATTTAATGAGAAGTAGGTTTAGTCAATCGAGAATCGATGTACAATACAAATATTGCAAGTTGTATTTATTTTACAAATTATTTTAGGTTAGCTGGTGATTATTAGCGTACACATCAAGTTCGAACTTATCAGTAAACATGCATACAAGAAAATGGTGAATACGATCAAAAAATATTGCACGAGGTCTTTGCATTCACATCTGAGGATAATTTATCTGAGAACAATGTTATTCGAGGTCGAATATAGTATGTTTTATTGGAATTGACGTATCTCAAACTGTCGCCGAACGTCCTCTGGATGTACCAATGTTGAATAGTTAATAATATTAATTAGTATAATGTTTAATGAATTCAAATACTAGATCCACTGATTTAGCGACGTTGTCAGGGCTAAAAAAAATGAAATAAGTATATTTAATATCACAATAGAGGGTAAAAAATAATAGTTAAAAATACTTCGAAAATGGAATAGGAAATAAATAATAAAATTATAACTTGGTTATAAAACCATTAAAAACAAAAAAAAATATTTCGTTTGGTCGGTGATACAGTTTCTTACTTTTAATGTTTTGGACGTTACCACAGAGGGCGCCAGCGAAACCTGAAATTTGATTTTGGTAAATGTAGTGAAATGGGGCGCAGATACGCTGTTTCGTCGTCTCGTTATCGTTTCGCGTGCTCTCGTCCTCGTGCTCGGGTCACCGGCCGCCCCCGGGCACCGACGACGCTCCTCTCCCCCTCCCACTCTTCCTCCGCGATAGCAGCGGGGGAGAAAGTCACGAAGGCGGTCCGTGGTCAGCATCCGCCCTCGATGGACACCGGTGGGTGCTGCTCTTCATTCGACATCATTGCACTCCATCTCTTTCAAACCTTAGGTTTTCAAAGGGAGAATGACCCAGGAGGGTGAGGGGTAGGGGTCCCTTCTTGACAAGGACCTCCATGTCTTGCTCGGGTATTCGATCCCACAACCTTAGGCTTTGGGAGATACATCTGCCTCTCCCATCTGAACCATCAGAAAGGAAACTTAGATGATGTTATCGATGTACTCAAGGAACAAAGTTAACAAAAAGAGGACTTACAGTGTATTCTCCAGTGACTCAAGGTAAACGAGTAAGATTGTAAATGCTTTTTGACAATAAATTTATTATTATTTATTATTATTGATGTGACGTTCGCAGATAAATACTGTAAGTATTATGAATGTAGCGATAAAGAATTTGCAATAATAGGTTAAAAGTTTAAAAGGGTTTAAAGAAAAATAANATAATAATAATAATAATAATAATAATAATAATAAAAGTGCCTTTATTTTGGCGAGACTCGGACCTTAAGGTCTGCTCTTCCGTCTAACCATTTTAAAACTTTTACATTTTAAATACAAGATGAAAAAGGGAGGGTTGACAATTAAGATAAGAAATGCAAATGAAATAAGAGTGAGGACAAAGG
The DNA here is from genome assembly GCA_002313205.1 of Laupala kohalensis. Lineage (NCBI taxonomy): Eukaryota > Metazoa > Arthropoda > Insecta > Orthoptera > Trigonidiidae > Laupala > Laupala kohalensis. The sequence continues at coordinate 455,262 of NNCF01125965.1, read as the reverse complement.
AAAAACGTTGATAGTAAATTCTCGTGATAAGCCCTCTGGTTTAAAAATTATTACTCATCCTTCATCCATACTTCCTTGAGTGTGTCTTCAAGAACATTTTGGCTTGCGTCTGTAATGCCGACCTCCAATTAGCAGGCAAGAAGAATATCTAATGTTTTCCGAGTAGTAATGAATAGAGGGTTCGCCCACCGGGAACATTCTAGCCTGTTGTAAAGGGAATTTGCAACAACTCAACTCTGAAAAATAAGAAAAGGGAAATAAATTATTAGAAGCAAACGCATTATAGTAAGCAGTATTCTTAAATGTCATAGCATCAATATGTTTGAAAATAATTCAAAGAAAATAATACGCATAAATGCGAGTTAATCAATATAATACATTTAACCTTGATTTGTCTTTTATTGATAACCTAGCTAAAACGGATCAAATGCATTCCAAAAACCTTAAAAAAAAATAACAATTTGGGTTTATGAAATTACGAGTATTTTCTTTGTTAAATGTAAGACTTCCCGTACAAAGCTTGACAAATCTGCTTATCTCGGTTAAGTATCCGGAATATAGCGAGTTCCATAACCCGAAACAAATTGAAGTTCAACATAATATACGCTTGCAACTTGCAATATCCTCAAAAACCTATAGGTGTTGCCCAGAAAAATTAAATAGGTTTATTTGTATACGAGTGCTGTTTCTTCCAATCCAATTAAGAAGGTATGTATGCACCATTTGGGAGACCAATTATGAACTGATACAATTTACGTTCAATCTGGCTTAAAAAAATATAAAACAAATAGAACACAGGGGGAATCTTTATCTCACATTTTAACTACTTCAAGACAAACTTTTTTCAAATGTAAAAATTGGTTACAATGACGAAAAAAAACTGGTGAAAAGGAAAAATTCAAAAATGAGCTATAGGAAGTATAGAATGTGTAAATTAAAGTATCAAAATCATCTAATTTACATTAATTAGTTTTTCTTTTATCACGATTTGTTTCACTTTCGTTATTTCATTTTAATTAATCGTACATTTATTTTCTCCAGAAACTAAGGATTGCAATACAACAATATTAATTATTTTGTCTTGAATTGAATTAGCTCAGGTAACTTAAAAAGCGATCAATACATCAAGATGACTTTTTTAAAGAAATATTTAAACCAATTATTAGCGTCGGAAAACCGTTCTTGGAATAATTATGAGATTCAAAACTGAATTGGAGCAACTATTCTTTTAAGTTGCTAAAATATTCTCGAGAACTCATTAACTTAAAATACCACAATGATCCAATTATTGAAAAATAATTAAACTGAAAGAACTAAAATTAATTCATAATTTTCATAAAGGAAATTAACCCCAAATGTCTTCAAAATTAAAATTTTATAGTCCAGATATGGAGATTTCAGATAATGAAACTTATTTTATTCGTGAATCCGTTTTTAGATTGATTGATGAGTGCTTTATACAGTAGTAACAATTTTTATGTGCAGTAAAGGAAAAAGTAATTACATTTTAAAATAACGACTAATATTAAATTTGGAATACGAAACGGGATCTTAGCTGCGATTTTATCTTCGTACTTGACCTTTCTCTTCCAGTTCAATAGTTGCGATAGTGTTGAAATGATAGATTGTTGTTATCAGGTTGGGAAGTACGTGCTTTTTGACATTATTGTGTGAGTAGTTATTACACATTTCCATAATAATTCTCGTTAATTCCATCGAAAAATTCTCTGAATTTTTTAACAGGAAGAGGAGAAGGTGAAGAAGTCAAAATGCACATAATATCAAATATTTACCATGAAAATTCTCAATTATTAACAATGGTAACCGGGGATTAACTGAATCCTTAAAGCTCATGTCTATATCATAATTAAGACAATGTGTCCCTATCGGTCCATGCTCAAGAAATATCGAAAATGAACTCATACCGTGAAATGTAAGTGAAGAAAAATCAACACACCTCACCTTTTCTTTATTCTTTTCGCGTTCCCTATATCCTTTTAATGAACATATTTCTCCTTCCGTACTCCGGAATCCAATTTTCTTTTTAATTAACATTTCTTGGATAAATTATTTTCTTTTGTGGATATACTCGTGATATTCAAAATTAATTAAGGTTATTAGTTTTGATTATTGTTTTAATTGGGTAATGGTGGTGTATTCGGTTTTAACTTAAATTAGAAAGAAAGAAATAATCAACCGAAAAATATTTAAGTATTTGCCAAAGCGACTTTCAACAGCTTATGCTATCATCTTCAGTGGCTTTCTCTACTCTGGAGGGGTATGTGTGGAATACCCATCAAAGATGATGACAGAATAAGATGTCGAAAGCCGCTTCGGCAAACAAATATTTTTCGATTGATTGTAACTTTCTTTCTTATTGGTGTTATCAAAATATACCTGCTCTGAAGGAGTGACTATTGACGCATTTCTCGCGGATTACCTGGATATAGGATATAAAGTTAGATTTTTTTTCAACTGGCCACCACGAACAACTGGTGTCGTGTGTCTATCAGTAGCCCAGACAGTGTCATATAGTTTCCACCGGGGCGTGTTGTGGTGTACATTTTGTGTTAAAGACATTTCAAAAACGGTGATTCCAGTGTTGTGAAGTCGCGGCAATTTAGCCATCATTCTAGTGTAGGTCGACACGGAAGAGTTTCGAAGAGAATCTTATGCATTTTCTTCCATGCACATACATGTTGTTTTCAGAAAACCAAATTATAGAGAATACGCAACTTCCAATGCACAGGTTCGGCGTTAAAATGGAAATCGTCTGGTAACGCATCGCATCGTTCGGGCTCACAAAAATTCCGCATCATGAAAACATCCGGACGATATCTTCAAAACTCGTTGAATATTCAGAGTGTTATGGAAAAGTAAACTGTAGAACATTGCTCTGTATGATGGTGAAATAAAATGTTGACCTGGTTCTATATTGCGCTTTTGATCGTTGTTTAAAGAAAGGTCTATCATTATACCGGATTCAGTGTAAACGGCGACGCTGTTCAGACTTGCTACGGGTGGACTCGTCAACGCAGAGAATAAAACAATAAGGTCTAGAAATTCTGGCAGGGTCTTGCTTCTATACTATGTCTAGTATTACTCAAAAGAAAATCCGATTTGAACGGATGTCTTCGGACGAAATTTGGCCTTTCAAAATTCAATTCCTCTTACTAGATCTAATGAAGCAATTAGAAATCAGCTGGTAGAAGTTTCGAAACAAATTTGTATTTAAACTTTTCGATTTAACTATCTTAAAACGCGTTTTAGGATTTTTTCGATACATTTATTACCGAATACAAAAGGGTAGAATATTTTCAGGTTTCGACGTTCGCGTTAACGGCATGTTACATTATTTTTTATGTATCTTACGAACTTATTGACACTTCACCACAATTTTCGAAATTAAATGTAGTTTAAGCAAATATCTAAAACATAATTTACAGAATTTTCTATACTTTCAATTTTATTGGAGAGAAAGGATTTTTAAATGTTTGGTGTTATTCTGGCTTTGACGCGTCGTGAAAAAAAATAGCAAAAATGAAGAGTTGAAATTTTGATGGGATGTTGCTGACACTTACTAAGAGAATTTGTCTTCATTCCGTCTGTAAGTGGATGATTAGGGTGAAATATTTTCTCAAATGTTCACTAAATCTCACGAATCGACATATTGTCATGGTTTTTATTCGAGAACGTTTTATTTTAGTCTACACTAAATTACAACCAAGGATAAACAAGAGAATACATACGAAGCTCAGCAAGGTCGACTAGTATTCCATATTTAAATTACAAATAACAAGAAAAGTCGATTGGATCAGATAGTAATACATGGGATACTGACGCTTTAAGAATCTGTCACTGCAGAGTGATTTTGACTACTATGTTTAAACTGTAGGGGGTCGATCCCTAGGGTCATAAGGAACAAAAATTGTCTGATTAATGTATTGCTATTTGAGGATGGGTCAATAACTGCACATTTTTACAACACCAAAGTTTCGGCAATATATTTTAACTTCATCAGGGCTACAAAGAACATACACAAATTGCAATACGGTAAGAGATGGCGCTAGTCATGGATAAATAATGATAAATCATAATTCTAGTATATATATAGGGAGAAATCCATGCTCTTCTGACATATGCTCATTAGAGCTATTTTTTTCTTATCTTAGGTATAGACTCCAAAAGTTTGTACACGTTGGCCAAAATCCCCCTCTCTCAAACAATAAGATCTTATTCCAGAGACCACTGGTAATAAAACAAACTTGTGAAATGTTTAAAAAAAATCAAATTATTATATTTATAGACTATTGTAATTTTTTATAGTAACATTATAATTTGCAAAAATTATTAAGTAGAAATACTCTTATTTTTGGGCTGCGGTTAATTCCCAATTTCTTCTTAGTATTAAAAACTGAGACTGTGGACCCTTGATTTGGTCGTTGATGGGTTCAGCTATTGTTTTGATCATCTGGTTGAGTTTAGAGATCGAACCATCCATCTAAGGTGTTTGTTTTGCCATTAAATCATCTACTTGTTTGATTTTATTTAATTGAGTTCAAGGAATTTTACATTTCAAACAACTATCCTGTAAACCCTTCAAACTTAGAACTAACTCCCCCTCTTATTTAATTGTGTTGTCTACAGTGTAAATACAAAGATCCTAAGCCATCATTAATCCAACCAAATGATCCTTTATCTGTGGATAAGGAATAACGTCTAAACTCTGAGCGTTGAAATTAATAGAACTAAGATTTATTAAACCACCTTCTCTTCAATGTGTTAAATAATTTTAAATCACAATACACCAAAACCAGCTGAGGGTATTAAGTTATTTCTTTCCTGTGATGACCTTGCAGTATTGATTAGGACGATAAGTGTCCTATTTATGGATAGTTTTTAAGTTATATTATTTTTCGGCAATGAAAAGACGGTAAATTATTTACATGCGATATCCAAACTATCAAAAACTATGCCTGCCAAATCATATTCTCTTTTTTAAAAATTTAATCTCTACTTGGAAACTTAATTTTGATGAGGCGAGATTCTGGACCTGAGACCTGCTCTTTACCAAATCACCCCTGCTAAAATCTCACTCATTACGTCCCAGGGAGGAATCTCCGCGTTCGCGTTGAGAACTCTGACACCACGTTACACGACAGCTTTTGCTTTCCTTATATCGAAAACATAAAATTATTTTCTGCAATATAGTTTAAAATATGTAATAACTTCCGGTCAGATGAAAATTGCTACGAGTCGTGAATCGAACCCGGGATCATGCAATGATCGCAGGGGTGTTAACCACTAGATCACCCGTTCACCTTCCGCAACTGTACACCATTTCCACCCAGATCTAATTCCCGGATGGTCTGGGTATTATTTATTTGGCCAAAATCCTCAATAATAATAATTAAAATATTTACATTTATTGACATTCAATACTTGCCTTAATTTCTCAATTAAATATAAATAAATACAAATTTATTGTCAAAAAGCCGTACAAACTGCGAATGACCATGTGGAGTACAATAAACTCTCCGGAAGCAAGCAAGGTACTATCCCAACAATTCCGATCAAGGACCCTAAGGCAGAGGCGGATTTAACGTTTAAGCACATTCTTAACAATAAGAATGGTTTGGTAGGTGTTGTAAAATTAGCATAATATCAACAAGTTTGTATTCAATAAAACATAAAAAAGTTATTTCAGAATTTAAAAGTCTTACTAGCGTGTATTATTTATAAATATGCCTATCTCATACAAATAGGAGCCACTCTCTCAGGCATGCTTATCTAAGAAATAAGTGAACATAGAATCCCAATTTAACATCGCGTAATTTAATTAACATTAGAACGAGTTCATTGACACCTTATGACATTTATAAAATTACGCTTGAACTTTATATTTTAACACCTAGCAAAAAACTGGAACTCCAAACCACAGTTCCTACTCCTTCTTCCATGTTAACCTTGAATCTCTCATACTCTATCGGCAATTGTATTGTGTGTTTATCGAAAGTATTTTCTAAAGTCATCCGAAACTTTACGCATCTGGAAAGTAAATCCCTCTATATACTTATTATTCCTTATTTAACTGTGTAATTTTTATATCTTAGAGATGTAATAAGACAAATCATAATTTTTTTTTATGTCAACATTTACGAAGCAACCGCGTTATGGTCAATATGATTTAATGGTTTCACCACCTTTACGCAAAATTACATTTTAATGTAAGTCTTAAAAATTGGCTAATTAGCTGACAATAAGTCCGTAAGTCAGGAAATTGATCATTGGGCTGTCTCTGCAAATCGGAGCTATGGATAGCTCACTTTCCAGTCTGTTCTGCCCATAAAGTATCTATGAAATTGTTTACATTTGGGATAAAATTTAGTTGAAAACTGGATGAAGTTCAGTTACTTACAGTTAGTTAGACAACTACCTCAAAAGTTAATTACACTAATTAGACAATCACTATTTTAATATAACTTCGGAATCCTTTAAGCGTTTGATTTCTTTCACCCGTCTATTGGATTCGACAAACATTTACGGTGGATATCGATGGCGATCCAAGAATGAATAAACTATTTCCGTAAAAATTCAAGAACTCGGGTGTTGTTAATACAAACTACGTGATTATTCTGAGGATGAGTAAGTTAATAACAGAACTGCAAAAATACCCTTATGAATGTATGCGTTCACTCTTTTTCCCTTATCATTGAAGGAGTCTGAAATCGATGATAAAATTACGCCTGTGTGTTGGGGTTTGGAAATTCAAGGGTGCAGGATTGGCGCACCTCCCCGACGTGGATTATACAGAATAACGTGAGAGCGAATGATAGCGAGCGATAGTTGGAATGTAAGGCAGGGCAAACGGGTTCCACCCGCGTTGTCCAACACTGTACGCTTTACTCGGATCACCCTGGTTTGAACCACCGCCACCAGGTTGAGAAGCCGTGAACCCAAACCACTACATGACGGTCTCCACAAAAGTACAAAGAGGGATAGGGAGGTGTAACGAAGGGGGGCAGGGAGGTGCATTTTCCACTCCTCTGAAGCCAGAATGAGGGAAAAAATATGAATGCTTTTCAAATATTCCTGGATTAAATTACACATCAGATCTGTGAATTCACATGCAAATATAATACAAAGTGTTTTAATACGTAATATCTTATTGAAACTAAAGAACTGGACGCGATATCACCGCTACTTCAGCATTTTGACTACTTACTACCTGCAATGCACGCTTGTTGACAAATATCTGGCTAACTTCACGAGCTCTAGAACATTTGATAGAAGTTTGTACCACGTTCCAGCGCATGTACTGTTGAGATGAGATTATGTATCTATTTTATTATGGTTTATAGAAATAATAGCTCTAATTTAGTGTGTATACATTCTTGTATTCTGGGTGATAATTTATCTGATCGTGGTGCAATTTTTGAAATTTTAATTCACTTATCCTGTGCAAAAGAAACGTTAAATTTACTTCCTCTTTGCATTTCTCAAAATGACGAGATAATCATACTTTAAAAAGGATAAGCAAAACATCATGAAATCGTAAATATCGCATCAAGTGTTATGAATGCAACCCGTATTCTTATCACATGTTAATTGAGGTGCATATCACTCCCATTCTTGCAGATAGAGTACAGTTGTTTTAATGCGTGAAGGTAATGAATAAATAAATAAATATAAGTTTGTCGTCAAAAAAGCAGTTCAAACTGCGTATGATCACATGGAGGACAATAAACCAACTCTCCGGAATATATTAATTTACTCTGCGGAAGCAAGAAAGGGACCATCCCATCAATTTCGATCGAGGGCCCCAAGGCATAGGCGGATTTAACATTTCAATACTCTCCTAAGATAAGAATAAAAATAGTTCGATACATGTTATAACATTAATAGAATACCAACAAATTTGTATTTAATAAAACACAAAAGTGTTATTTCAGAAGTACGAATTATTATCAAACTATAGATTGTTTAGAAAATATTATTTATATATCGTCACTATTAAAATAACACTAAGATCGAGATTTATTATTTCAATAGACACCTCCCCTAGACAAGAACCTAGAGAGCCTGTATAAGAAGTGCACCTCTATCCGTACGAAAACCGGAGAAAAATCCGGGCCAGGATGGGGCAACAGAATTAATGTACACAACCAATTAACAGAATTAATGTGCCAAGGTTGAATACATGTAAAACTATACTTATATGAATATGACAAAAAAATTGTTTTAATGGTAGTATGGAGAATCTTAGGACGATTTCATATGTGTTGACCTATCTACATTGGTGATACTGAGACAATCTCCTCCTCGAAAAGCAACGCGACCTACTGAATCTTCTCTCGGTGGCCTTCGTCTGTTTCTACCACCAGCAGCGATAGCTCTTCCACGTCGAGTTGAGTGCTTCCGCGAGACAACGTCCACTGCGCTCTGGCAGTAAATGTACGGGATCCGACCGTTCAGTTCTTCCACATAACTATTAATTAGTATGTTATCTTATGGAAGTTAATTAGCTACGTGCCTGTGTTGTCTTATTATTCATATGAGTTTAGTTTAATATGTACTTAACCTTGGCACAGTTGTGTATATAAATTCTGTAGTCCTATCCAGGCCCGGGTTTTTCTCCAGCTTTCCTTCGGGTAGAGACGGATTTTTATGCAGGCTCTCAAGGCTCCCGTCTATTGAAATAATAAATCTCAAATTTAGTGTTAGTTCAACACATATTTTCTGAACAATCTATATTTGATAATAATTCATACTTCTGAAATAACTCTTCTGTGTTTTATTAAATACATATTTGTTGGTATTCTATTAATATTAGAACATATACCGAACTATTTTTATCTTAGGAGTGTGCTGAAATGTTAAATCCACCTGTGCCTTAGAGTCCTTGATCGGAATTGATGGGATTGTCCCTTGCTTGCCACCGGAGAGTATATTAGTTTATTGTCCTCCCCATTCGCAGTTTGTACTGGTTTCTTGACAAAAATTTATTTATTTACTCCTAATTCTAGAGCTATACACGTTTTTGTATCGATACCACAAATATTTTACGGAATGTGCTATTGACAGACCGGGAGAGATTAGGACGATAAATGAGCACTTCGAATTGAATAAAATAAATCCGGGAAAAGAGACGTAGTGAATGTAGTACAAAGACTATTATGTATACTTAATTTAGTAAAATACATTAAACTTTATAATTTTAATTTGGAAAGTTTTACATGAAATTTCCAAGCTCATTTTAACACCAATACAGTACAGAAAAATAATTCTGGAACATACATTTCATGTATGAACAATTTCTTCTTCTTCGCCTTATTATTCCCGTGTTAGACGGGGTCGGCGTAGATGAGGATGGTATGATGTCTCCTACTTTGATTTGGCTGGGGAATTCCAGGGTGCCGGATGCCCTTCCTGTCGCATCTCCCCCTGGTGGATGATTAATGAATGACATGGGGGTGAATGATTATGAGTGAATATTGTGATGGAATTATAGGCAGGGGAAACGGGAGACCCCTGAGAAAACCTGCCGCGAACACCGCTTCGTCCATCACCTCGAATTCTACTTGGATCGGACCGGGTTTGAACCGGCGTCCCCAGAGGTAGAAGGCGAGTGCGTTAGGCCACGGGTTTCCCCACAACGAAAGAAAATATCATTGAATAATATTTAGGACATTTTATCTTACATAGGAAACAGTGTGATAGGTTTTGAAATAAAGCCGCCGAAACATGTTTGTCTAACCCCAGAGATTAATGGCTGATATTAATATTATTGGGTGTGAAACGTCTCTCAATATTTCGAAATACACCCAAAATAATTTATGGGGAGATATTCAATAAATAAATATCAATAAATTACAATCTCAGATTTTAACCAAGATCCGTTATATTCAAGTATTATAAATAGTTCAAAAATATTATTTTTTATTACTTTGTACAGAAAAAGTGTACATTGAAACCAATGAAATATTTGTTAAAGTGATAAGAGAACTAAAGTTTATAACATTTATTATAATNTCGCAGCTAACTTTTTATCTTATCTAGGAATTTTTGCTGAATTTTTTGAATCCGCCTCTGCCTTAGGGCCCTTGATCGGAATTGATGGGATGGTCCCTTGCTTGCTTCCGGAGAGTAAATTAGTTTTTTTTTCCTCCACGTGGTCATACGCAGTTTGTACTGTTTTTTGACAATAAATTTATTTATTTATTTATTTATATAACACCGAATGCGAATTTTTTTCACTGTTTTATGTTATTTCGATATTATCCTCTACAAATGTCGAGTGTGTTACACAAAGTTTTGGAAGAATTTCAAGAATTTTTCCAATTGGCAATGTCAGCTCGCATTGAGAATGTCTCCTTTGCGCTATGGAATAGTTGGAGATAATCCACTGAGTGTCGTTGTGTTGAGTAGCGCGTTATCTGAACACAAAGTCCATTGAGGACGTGTCAGTGCTCCCGCGCGTCTTGTCGCCGCGCCGTTGCACTGGCCCAAGTCCAGCAGCCGCCCGCGCCGCGACAATGTTGCTCTACGACGCGCGGACTCTCAGGATCGTTTGACTTTTTCAGCGGCTGCTGGTCGCCAGGCGCCTCCGGGGAGCGGTACGACACTCCGAAAATAAATCTCAATTCTCGTTATTAAACGAATATCTTCAAGAATTATCCAAAGTTTTTGTCAACATATCTTAAAATTATCTCAAAAAATAATTCGACGTTCTAAACCTTTCCTAATACTCTTAACGATCAATAACATTTTTTAAATTAATGAAAAATAACAATGTACAATAACTGGAAGGAGTGATGAGTAAAATACATTTATCACTTGCCATATCGAAAGTCTTTTCACTTGACAGTTGATATTGTAATCATAAAATTATGAAACGTTCATTTTATTGTTTAAATTTATTCCACTGCATAATAATTTATTTGCCACTACGTAATAATTATAAGAAAGGGAATCTTATTTTTAATTGTATCTTGACATATTTAAGAAACTTAATATCACGCTTTTTAAAAGGAAATCTACAATAATATTGGAAAATTTTGATTTAAATCTTTTCTAAAATTTGCGCTTTGCGAATTAAGAAAGATGTATTGTTCACATTTTAAACTAAGAACTTTGATAAAACGTGAGATACTGTAACTAGTTAATTGTAGTTTCCGTACAGAATAACAAGGATGGCAAACTTTAGTTTCTCTTCTTTCGTACTACGTCATTGAATGGAAGACGATCCAGTGAACTGAATCAAGTTCTTCGTGAACCGTTGCCACTGTCCTGATTTCACTTCATGTATATTCTTAACGTTGTTGCAACTCCTCCGACGAGAAGTACGTAAATACGGGTATTTCTTGCGTACGGCGTACGAACGTAATACTATATCTGAAGAACGAAAGATATATAAATAAGAGGATTAGTTAATAATGAATTACATAATTTATGAGTACCATAATTTATTTAATATTAAAATGGATGTGAACGAATGAAAATAAATATTTAGAATCCAATCTAGAAATCTTCCTTTTACGTCAAGTTTAAAGTTTTCAAATGTAGATACTAATTTTTTATGAAAGGTCGCTTTTTAACAAAAACATTAGTTATTAGCAACCTATGAAAATTCACAGTAGTATGTCTACATCACTTCTATTAGATCTACACAAACTACTGGACGAAAAAGAAATAGTATGTTCTGAAAGCTCGTGGCCTACTGGTCTGCGTACAAAGTTAACCAAATACAATTAATTCTTACACTAAAAAAATATTAATCACGAAGTGATATCAGGCCTTACACCTCAAAAGATGTTTTTTAGTTTTTCTGAGAAGTCACTTGTGTCACAGGTCAAACGCTCAAAACAGAATCATCTCGAGACGTTGAATTGCAATGTATCCTTATTTCGAGGAGTTGGAGACAAAATACCGTCTCCAAACTTCGCTTCTTCGGGCCAACAAATCAGACGACTTGAAATTTCAAGGGATAGAACTGTGTAACAATTCTTTTATCTGAGCTTCTGAATAAGAAGTTGAACTGTTGTATGTTCTTTCACGTTGTTAGTATTGAAAAAAAATTGGTCACTATCGCGCGCCGAGTTAAGAGTTCAGAATTGTCGGAAGCGAGAAGAGAAGACACCACGTACCTCCACGCGATGAGGACGGGCCAAAGATGGCAAAGTGGCACTCTAGATGAAAAGTGAAAAAAGACAAATAGAGAGAAAAGGAATAAAAGAAGAGGATTTCGCATAAGAACCTCGTTCTAAATACGGAAAACAAAAAAAATCAGATTGTCGGGTTGAACAGAACGAAGCGCTGCTCGATATTTATACTTCATGAAAATTGTTTTTAGACTATTTCATAGTTAGCGTAAGAGCTGATGGAATGTTATGAATATCACTACTAAAAACATTGAGTTTTCTATTACTTTTTCAAGTAAATGTTTTTATTCCAAATCAATTTTTATGGAAATATCTATAACCTCATACTCATTAGGCTGTGGCTCCCATCTGTCAAACATAGAAGAAGCAGCTCCAGAATTTGAACAAGATGGCCAAATTACGTATTAATTTCCTTCTGTTTTGAGTAGTTTCCAAATTTACCTTAGTTTTCATTTACTTGGAATGTCTTAATTCAACGAGCAAACTTTATTTCGAATTTACTCCCATATTGTTTCGCGGGGATTACTGATAATAGTAAATCTTCTCAATAACACGGTGGTGGATTTTAGATTGCCAGGAGTCTAGGCAGGAAAAGACTTCCAAAATTATAATTTCTGGTGTTCCATGGACACAGCTTTTTAGAGAGCGAGGAAAATTTTTGCAAGTGAGCTTGAGACTACAAATAATAGGCAATCCTCTTACCTCACAGAAAATATATATTTTCTAAAATAAGGATTATTACATTGTACGTCAACCATATTTATAATTACTTACCACATTACTACCGTCAATTAATAAAATAACTATAACAAAAACAAGTTTTGATGCTTTGTTCTTGAAGTAATGGATTTAATCCGAACTGGGTGTTTACTCCAAGAAATCACGTGCGAGGGTAAACTCCAAGCGGAACGAAAATTTGTTGACCCGTAAGAGTTGCTATCGTCCGCGATGGTGCACTAACTCGGTCACGACCTTGGCTCCCGAACCTCACGCTATGTCCCCCCCTTAATTTGCAAAACTTTCCCCTTCCTCTCGCAATAAAAGTGAGATTCTGATTTCATGCTTAATGAAACGTAGGGTGATAAGAATGTAATCTCTTTCTGAGAGGGAAGATTTAAACTTTTGATGTAACATCCGTTTTTATGACAAGATTATATTTTAGAATATTTTTGTGGTTTCTGAAATTTTTAACACATTTCAGAATTGGAGAAGAATTATTGACCGGAACTTGACAGCAAAATTTTTAACACCCTCTTACAACTTCGGATCTTGTGTTGATTCAGAGTCTGTCTTCCCTTTCATATTTTTATGGTATATTATTTTCTCCTTGTTGAAGTGATCTTATCAGGAATACCTTATGAATCAGGAGTGTAGAGCAAATACAAATGTCTTTTCATGAGAAAAATGAGGTGACGATATATATTATTATATTTTTTCTCTGAATGAAGTTAGTTCCTTTTTTTCTTGTATTGATACTTTCTCACTAGTGTGCAGAACCGGAAAATATTAACATGCAAATGAACACTTAAAATATCATTAAAATAATGTCAATAGACGTGTAGTATCTGAGTAGCCGACATTATACTCGAGAGGATTTGTAATTTTTGTTCAATTATTATCTCTTAAATTTACCATTTCAGGCGAAGTCACCAAATTTGGTGAGTATTTCCAGATGGGGAGGGTTTCTTCACGATTCATTTAGCTGCGAAATAAATGAATATTTTAAATGTATATAAGACGGTCCACAATATCCTTGGTGCGTGATAGCATGTATGAGTATATTTTTTTAAGTTCTTGTCCGTACTCGAAGTTTTGGTACGGATAGCAGTCTTCTGCCGAATCTCATCACTTTACTGCCAAGACATGTAGTGAAATAAAGCAGTTTTTATCACTATTTTCTGCTTTTAACATACTGAGGTAAAGTCAAAGGTTTCGTTGCAGCACACTCGTATCTCTTTTGAGGAGTCCCAAATTGCTGACTTTGTGCCTGCAGTGTTTACGCGCGACTTTGGGAAACAAGAAAACAGGAGAAAATAGAAATAAATGTTTATGAGCAGGAAAATTGTAAATTTTAACCTTTGTAAAATATTTGCACACGTAAACGTATAAAACTTAACATTATTTAGTTTTTAACTTCCAATTTTGTGTGCGGTTAATTAATTCATAAAATGTATTAGATGAAACGTATTTATTGCCACCCTTTTCCTGCGAAATTTTGTCGTGTAGTTGCCTCCACATGTTAGATATTCTTGTTCCTAAATTGGGAACATTGACACTTATTGTGTTTAATTTCTGGTTGGAATACATTTTATATATTATTTTCAAGTATATTTAACATGTATTTTTAAAGTTACGTCAATTTATTGATTTTTAATTTCGCAAGCACCCCTTCCTGAAATTTGAGAAATTAATTAAAAATTTTATTCATGAATTATTTGTAGTTTTGTACAGTTTGTATTTTAATATACATAAATGTATTTATGAACTTTATGTTCTTTACAATCCTTTATATTAAGTTGTACTTTCTAGACTCAGAGCTTCTCGGGTAAAAATAACATACAACATCATTGTCATATTTTTGGGACTTTCCATCGACATTACTGTTAATATCATTTGCTGATAACTTCTCCCCTGAAAGTTAAGACATGACTTTATCGGATTCCCTCCTTGTAATGGAAAGTAGAGGATATTGTAAACGCATGGTACAACCCATTTGTTCTCGAAATGTAGCGATAAACAAATTTGCAGAATACCGAGATCTTATCCATTACAAGTACATCACATCTTCAAATTAATAGTAGCGTATGGGTCTCGGGTTTGTTATTATTATTATTATTATTATTATTATTATTATTATTATCATCATCATCTTGGACATTTTTCAGCATAGCTGGTAGGTATTTCAGAACGCGTCCAAGGAAGTTCCACTTCCCTTAGGAAGTGTCTCCTTGAGAAATTCTTAGGTGCACACTTTCCGGATAATATGAGCCGTCCTCAGAATGGCTATTTTTTGGACCTCAGATAGATAGGTCTCTCCAGGAATTTTCTGAAGATTGTCTTCTATATATTTGCTCACTGTTCCCATGGTTCCGATGATAATAGTAAGGTAGAATTTTGTCTTCATTCCCCACATTCTTTGTCAGTTAATAGCCAGGATTTTCTACCTCTTTGCTTACAACATTCATGTCGTTGGGAACAGAAAAATCAATAAGAAGACATTCCTTACTATCCTTATCCTTCAGGACAACATCAGACCTATTTTCATTGATTGTCCTGTCAGTATTTATTGGTTGGTCCCAGAGGATTGTGGCTTTCTCATTGGAGTTCACAGAACTAGGTTTGTGTTCATACCAGCTTTCTTTCAGTGAACCCGACGCTTTACATATATGCCAATGTATATATGAACAAACTCTGTTAGGGCTCTAATGACCTTGACGAGTCCAAAAACAAACTCTGTTATGCCTTACCAAATACTCATTCTTAGTCAAAATGGGGCGTCCTTAAACTAGATGGTCGATTGTTTCTTGCTTCTCTCTACATAGTCGGCATAGGCCATCTGTGTCCTGATGTAATATCATTCTTTGGTAGTTCCTGGTTCTTTTTGCTTGGTCCTGAATAGCAGTAACAAGAAGCTTCCGTTTCTCCTTTCGAGTTACCGTTTCTTAGCCATGAAAATGAGGCTCCTTCATCAATATCTTCAGATGTAATATTTTTGGTAAATTGGCCATGAATATTATTTTCTTTGCCGTGTTTGCTTGAGTTGCTGATTGCACAGTTCTTTGGCTTATGTAGTGGCAGTTTTTCGGTCCTGTGAGTTTTCATTGCCGAAAATTTCTTCTTGATACGTTTTTCCTAGTATACATAAGGATTTACTAGGTGATTATTATCATCATTTCAGCATTTCTTCGCGACCGTCGATATCCGCGTCGGCTTCACTTGTTAGCCAGTCCAGGTTGCAACTAGCTTCCTCAGGATCAGGCTTCATAATAATAATAATAGTTAATATTATTGTTGTATTATAATTATTATTACCGTTTTCAGAGTAGTCCATTTGGGATTGTAAACAGCTATCAGAGCTTCCATTACGATAAAAATGTATTCTACTACGAGACAATTCATTACATTTTCGTATTGAGATAGAAAATTTGGAAGAGTTTGAATTTGTTTTTTGTTTTTTTAAGTCTGAGAAGATATCTGAGGAACTTATTCTATAGGCACCCCTTAAAGTAGTATGAGTATGCATGGTGTTAGTGAAGCACACAACAATTTATGAAACTTTCTATGGTATCTGTTCTGTTTATAATAAAAAAATAGGCATTATAACAGCAATTTATAAATTATGGTGCTTTAAAAAACTGCGATTAATTAATTATACAGTTTAAATTGGAACAATATATTTGAAAAACTGTCTTTAGAATGACTGTCATAGCCTCTTATTGAATACTTATTTTTTTTACAGAATAACAATGGAAACTAGATTTCAGTTTTCTGGGTCTTGTTGCAGTTTTCGTTGAACAACTTTTTCAATTGCTGCGTAAGGCAAGGACTTTGTACTGTTCTATTCTTTATTAAATTTGTGCCACGTGAAATGTTTTACTTGTTACGATTCAAGTTACATTTATTTAAAACCGTCCCTTCAAAGATGTTAATCATAAGAGCCCGTACAAATTCAATTATTAGTCCAACGAAGTCCAAATTTTATTCGACGAGTTGATACATAATAGATTATTCTCTCATTTTAAATACTCAGGACCTGTTAACCACAGCTACCAGGTTGCTCATACTACCTTAAGATTAATGGCACGTACTTTTCTGATCATCATCAGAACGCTGATCGATATTCACTAAGAAATCAGAAAATATGCACTAATAAAGCATATATGCACTTGAAAAAATATGCACTTAAAAATATGTCCTTAAAATCCAAAATATGAACTAAAATTCGATTAAATGCACTACAAAGTTGGAAATATGTTGTTATTTAAGATATTCCATTCAGCTTCTATCTCTTCTTTTACAGATTCAGTAGACACTTTACCCCTACTTTTCCTTTATACTGTTTCATCGTAATTTTATCGTGTAAATTAACGTGGTTCAATATTTGACGTAGATCACATTTATACTGTACACTAAGGACTGTTATATAGGGCAATTTTTGTTGTTGTTGCGAAAATTAAAACGCATACCCTCTTTTTTTGATTTGGTCCTAAGTGCCCATATGCAAAATCTTATACTCCTAGGGTGATGTTAACCCGTGTCGAATTCATATTAAAGTTGCCATATGGTAATAAAAAAACAACTTGTAAAATATTGGGTGCCGGCCGACCGAGCGCGTAACTCTTTCTACAGTCCGCATTTCTCATCCAATCAACTTGAAATTTTTACCAATACTTTAAAAACGTTTGATAAATATAAAGTCAAAATTTCAAGTTGATTAAACGGAAAAGACAGACTGAAGAAAAGGTTGAGCGCTCCACTGAAGACTCCAATTTCAGATAAAAGTCTTTGATGAAGCTTTAAATTTTTCCTTAGTACGTCATTAAAGTTCTTCTTTTCCTTAGTACGTCTTTCCTTTCAGTGAATTAATTTGCAGTGCTTGATCAAGATAGGAGCTCAATTTTTTATCTCATCTTATTTCCCATGTATCGCCGTTCGGAAGCCTGCGTGGTTTTGTTATAGTGCTTCACCCGATTTGTGAGGAATTAACCAATTTTCATTGTCTTGGCAACAGCTTTTGCGTTTTTTTGTGAGTCACAAACTCTTAGATATGATAAATGGATAAAACTTTGCCAAAATATATTTATAATTAATGTAATAATTAAAATATCTTAGAAGATCCACTACCGTTGCGCATCACTTAAGTCTGAAAAATCGTCAAGCGTTACTGCGTGCGGTTTAAGGTAAGAAGAGAGGTGGAAAGAAAACTGTCGTTTCTCGAATTATACGTTGGTTGATATTGGCTTCTTTAATATAAATTTCGTTCATATTTGCAGTCACGCACTCTACATTCGTTCCAAATTATGCAACGATTTTCTTAAGGATTTTTCTGGCCTAAGTTTCTTAAAATCGAGTGACAAATCTTCTAATTGCCTCACTCTCTTGTTTATGTATCTTACAAGTAAAGAAGGGGACATGTATCTGAGGTGCTTATCCAGTGAAATAGTCCAATGAAACTTAAGAAACCTCGAAATCTCAGTTTAGCGCATATGAATCTGAATATAAGAATAAATGAAAGATGTGGTGTTGTCTACTAGAAAAATATTTATTCAGATAGTACTTTCGCCAGCTTAGGTTGCATCTTCAGTCTGACAATGCCAAGTATCAAACGGTAAATGTTCAACTAAATCTGAATATATGTATATGGAATCTGAGTATGGTTTTTTGAAATTCAAACTCTGTTCTTCTACTCTCCTAAATTTTATCTGCTGAAATATAAATTAAAACCTAATTATGTGTTGTAATCTCATTTTAATTTATCCTTTATCAGTAAAGTGGATAAAGGTGACGAACATTCTTTTATACTTTTCCACATACGTGGCATAGAGATAGTCTAACCAAGAAATAAAATCGCGTGATTTTGACTGAATTATTCATTTTAGTGTCTCTGATACCGAACGATTTTTTAATAGGACGTGGGTAATACCGTATAGCACATAAAACATAGGAAGGCGGCCGGCTACCTCCCTCATTGACACCACTTCCACGTTCCCAATTGCTGTCGGACACATAACCTTTCGCTCAAACCAACATCCTTACCATAAACGTAGGTTTCCGCGGCCGGAGTCAGTATGAACTTGTCTGTCCGGGACAAACTCATACTCATACTCGTCGAGTACGACAGCGGCTTAGGTCTCTACGACTCTGACATTGCCCTGAAGAAGGCCACAGCATGATGGCCGAAACGTTGGTAGTTGTATCTACCAAGATGCGGTTTGTCCCGGACAGACAAGTTCATACAATATCCTTACCCTTCACGGTGGGAATGATTCGCCTACTGGATATTTCTTAGTTCAAACTATTTTTTTTACCATGCATGTAAAAGACAACAAAATTAGTTTTATTTTGGATTCTGCGCAAAATTTCTAGAAAAATTGCACCAAACATTTGCCATTTTCAAGCAAACACTTACCCTTTATTTTATAGGCAGAAGATTAAACTGCTGTAGTCAACATCAAAAGGATGCATGAAAATGGTTGCATTTTTCTTTGTAAAGTTAGTTTATGTACTATATAGATAAGAGTCTTAAAAGTGTTTGAGAAAGCATGTCCACTGGTTTTTCGAACACTTTTAATATGGAGTTAGGGTATATAAGAGTGATAAAGTTGTAAAATATTTCTAAATTTTTGGAAGTGAGTATTTTTGGGGGTGGAGTGGGGGGTCAGCGTCATATGGTTTAGGGAGTTCTGCCTCTGGAATTGTCCAAATGAGAAACAACTATTATTTGATCTTTACATCAGAATGAAAGCGCAATAGGAAGACGTTCTTCTTTGGCATTTCAAACATCCAGAGGCGAGAGTTTACAAATCCAGACTTACTTGTAAACTCATGTCTACAGAACTTCAAGGCATCTTGATTTTTCTTTGCATCTTTGAAGTCCCTCCAGATCTCGTAAAATTTAATGAGATTTTTACACTATTTGGAAAAGATTTAATTGGAATCCTCATCATTTTTCAAAATATATTTTGCTCTCGAATTGTGAGATTAACACTTTTGTTCCAAGGTAATTTCACATCACGAATATTGTAGAAAAGCACCGCGAGTACCTCGCGATTTAACGGAAGTTTACAACCGACAAGTTTATTCACTTCTCCCATCAGAAGTATTCCTTTATTTGAGCTACGAAAGTCCAGAGACCTGGTAGATATCTAAAGCAATCCACACTTGATAAATGACAAACTGCTAATGTATACGAGGACTGTGAACGCAAGTGTCATTTATAAGAGACCTAGAATTGACCGATTTCTGTTCAAGTCAGCACACATCCGTCATCGTCGCGCATCAACGATAATGCACAGAAAATAAATTAGATCTCCGTAAGAAAATCCAGTTTTGGTAAAGTTTTTGGAGTAATGACAAAATTCGATTAAATAATCTTATAACATTTGAATACAACTCCCAGATTCCTTGAATCACGAAATAATGGCAGTTACTTTGAATTTAAGCTTCTATTTGGAGCATTCTCAATTTACTTCGCGGTTCATTTAACCAATTAACTTGAAATTTTTATCCGACCTTTTAAACTTCATTCCAAAGGTATGGTAAAAATATGAAGACGATTAGAAGGAAATGATGGACACCAGAAAAGTTTATTTAATATTTTATTAATCTTTTTTAATGTTACAACATTGACGTGAGTTCGGCACGGGTTAACGTTATCCCAGGGTGATAACACTTCATATACTAGCTATTGGGATGAAATATTAAAAAAACTAGAGGGTATGAGTTCAAAAATAAAGAAATCGAAAATTAAGGCACACCCCATTGTACACTTACAAACTTTATTTTAAACTAGTTTTGACGAAGTAGTGGCCGGATTCACAATTTAGTCCTCTCAAAAGTCTTACATCCTCTTATCTTCATTTTCCTTTTACTAACTAATACGTGATCAATTTGATTTATAATAATAAATAATAATATATTTATTGTCAAAAAACAGTACAAACTGCGTATGACCACGTGGAGGACGATAAACTAATTTACTCTCCGGAAGAAGCAAGGGACCATCCCATCAATTCCAATCAAGGGCCCAAAGGCAGAGGCAGATTCAAAAATTTCAGCAAAAATTCCTAGATAAGATGAAAAGTTAGCTACGAGTTATAATACTAATAGAATGTCAATATCTTTGTAATTTAAGGCAAAAAAATTTACATGTACAAATTATTATCGAACTATCGATTATCCTAGTTTAGTGTTTAAAAATCACACTAAATTCACGGTGTATAGTTACAATAATACCTAGACAAAGCTAAGAGAACCTGTATAAGAAATCCGCCTCTACCCGAAGGAAAACCGGAGCAAAACCCGGACCAGTATGGGGCTACAAAATTAATGTACACAACCGTGCCAAAGTTGAGTACACATAAAACTAAATTAATGAGTCATAAGACAACACAATCATGCAAGAAAATAGTTTTTTTTTAAATTCATATAAGTTATTTAAAAAGTACTACAGCAATGGCGTGATAAAGTACTAGACGGATTTAACATTAATTAAAATCAATAAATTCTTTTACATTGTAGAAGCACTAGTGCAGGAGGTAGTTTTTAACCGCGGATATGAAAATATTCAATTTCATGATATCTTTTATATTTTTGGGAAGGGAATTACATAGAAGGATTCTCGAATGATACGGTCCTTTTTGGCAAAGAGTGGTTGACACTCTAGGGCGATGAATATTACTACTATTGCGTGTTTAGTGTT
>NNCF01125965.1:420928-432213 GCA_002313205.1 Laupala kohalensis | reverse complement strand
CACTTCAGAGAGATACGAGATTCCATTGTTAACGATAATTTGATCTAGCAATGTTTGAGATGAACCGGAGAGGCGAGTGGGGTCGTTTATTGTAGTAACAAGGTTGAAGGAATCGATAAGATTCTTGAATCGATTAATTGGTGAATGTGCAGAGTTGGATGTACTCAGGAAATCGATGTTGAAATCGCCACATATAACGATACATTTAGTAGATTTATGTGTGATATGCTGTAAAACAATTTCGAAGTTTCGACAAAATATATCAAGATCTGATTGAGAAGGTCTATAAATACACAAAACAACAATACCGGTGTCGGTCAGATTAACTGCAGAAAATTCGTACACACTATCTACGCAGAAGTTCCCGTAGCCTGTCAGTGGAGAAGATAAAATATCATTACGAACGTAGATACACGTACCTCTGTGCGGATTTTGTCCTTTAAAATTTTGCTGACGGTAAGAACTTGCTAAATAATAATTATAAATAGCAGTATCGTTGATGTTGTTAGTTGAAAGCCAATGTTCTGTGAGACATAGCAAATCGAATGGATTTTCGTGTACCAGAATGTCAATGTCTGTCAATTTGTTTGAAAGGGATTGGACATTATGATGAAATATAATTATTTTTTTCGCAAAGTGTTTGTGATTCACGAGAAATGGAATCGATGTTAGATTCAGAGGAATGTGAATTTGGTACAGCTTCTAGTTCCGGATCAAGCCCACACACTGCACCCAAACGCGATTGTCACCTTCGAGTACCACATCGTACTCCTGAGCGCAAGTTGTAACTGCGTATGGGGGCGGCAGGAGATGTGGATGGAGGAATAGATGAGGACGTGGGAGATGAAGCAGTAGGTGAAAGAACGGGGACAGGAGAAGAAATGGGTGCGGAGATAGGAAGAGGAGATGGTGATGAGGTAGGAGCAGAGGGAGGTGGAGGAGGAGATGAGGTAGGAGCAGGAGGAGGTGTAGGAGTGGGTAAAGGGGCAGGTGGATGATGTGAGGTTAGATGTGAAGCTAGGAGAGAACCGAAGTGATGTTTCCCAGACGGTCTCAGATGTAAACCGTGCTGGGTAAAGGATTACATCCGGCAAGAAAGGATATTACGAAGTCCAATTCTAGGGAGGCTTAATGGAGGCTGGAATGTTTTATGCGTGCATTCCACCACCACTCTGGATTTCTTGGAGAAATTTCAAGCAAACTGGGTACATAGATTACTTACTATTTGACAGCAAGCACTGTGGGGGTAGGATATTCCTGTGAGGGAAAAGGTTGACATATAAAAATAATAGAATAATCCCCTATTAATTTCCAAACCGTTGTTTTCGGTGTCGTTAGGATGTCCTTGATGTTTTCTAAGTTCACAATTAGTTCACATTGGAGATAACATACCCCTAGTATCCTTGGGGTAGGAGTGGCAAAAGGAGAAAAGTAAAAATAATAAGCAATGATCGATATTGATGTTGAATACATTAATTTTTCGGACGAAGAGGGGAAGTGTCACACTCTCAACGTCTCTTAACTCTACGAACAACCCTTACGAGGGAGTACACCCCCTTTGGTTAGGAGATGAAATTTAAAATAAATTGAAAATGAGATATATTAGTGCTGAGATCATAGTTGACGGGGTCGGTGAAATTAATGGTGATATTCCTCAAGATGTCAAAACCCACAATCAGCGAACATAACAGATTCCAATGACAAGTCCACAGTTTACGGCGTAGCTGAATTTATATAATGACACCCTGATTTCTCCCTAAATTCACCCTTCATGGAAGAAAGACACCACTAGCACCCTTCGGTGGAGGGGGTGGAAAAGGGTATATGGAAAATATACATTAAAACATATTTTGAAATATAAAAAAAAGTTTTAGGGTTGATTAGATTTTTAAACCACTAATACCGTAAAATTCAAGTTGATTACGTAGGGGCACGCTATCCTTAGAGCTGGGGGTGGGAAGGGCGAGTCATGAAAAATTATTGAAATTGTCTTCTAAGAAAGATTTTTACGAAGATCTACCACTGAGGGTGAAATGGGAAATATTTGTTCTCTAAAAATGTTTTCTTAATTAAATCAGTGAAATTAAGGAATATAAGATACACACAAACACTATCAAACTTCCAACATTAATGGATAACATTCTCACTGGTTATCAATGTGAATGAGAGAAAGAATAAAGTTGCAGACATATTACAAAATTTAGGTGAGCAGAGTCGCGGGGACTAAGATAGTATTATATAAGTATCACTACCTATACTAGCTCAAGTTGATAAAAATAATACAAAAATTACGAAATAATGAGTCTCCCGAACAATATAATATTATCTCATTAGAGGAGCAGGTACGAGTGTTAAGGAAAGAATACATAATCATTATGTAAAATTTGGGTAAAAGAAGAAATGCCAACTGAATGGTCTGAAGGGTATAATTTGCACTATCTATAAAATAGGAGAACCTAAATGCTGTGAGAATTACACAGGAATAACTCTACTAAGTGTTGTAAGTCACTCTGGTGGTTCAAGTGGAAGCGTTGTTGCTATTCCCAAAGTCACCCCGATAAAAAAATTTCTAGCTTTTCACATGAATATTTCAGTTCATATGGCTGGGACTATTGAAGAGGGAACCCTCCTTCCTCTATCAACCTCTTGCTAGTATCAATAACTCTAACTATTACTAACCCCTCCACATGGACCAAGTTGTTGGTAAACCCAGCTAGCAGACCCACCTACTAACAATAGCCCCTACCACTCAACTCCTAACTCCTATCGCTCCACGTAGATAAGCACGCTACATTTCCCATTTACAAAGACTGCAATGGAGTGTTGTGAATAAGATATCCATCTCACTCTTAAACAACAGCAAATTGACAGAAGAAAAATTTAGTGATTGTCATATGGGTTTAGACACAATCGGTCAAAAATGGATAATAGTCACAGAATTAAGCAAAATTATTAAAATTACTGTGAATACAATATAAAAGTGTATACTATATTTTTAGACTGTAAACAGGCTTATGTCACATGGAAAGATACTCAATAATTTACTGTTTATAGGACTTGCCAAAAAAAATTCCACAATAATCAGTGTACGTTACTGACGATGGCTGCTATGCAGCCGAAAAATCTTTTTGACATTAAAACAATGAGCAACATACAAACAACTTTTAATTTATCATTATCATTGTTTAAAGGGTATGACGTTACAGGAAAACTTTTACGTCTCTTTAAATTAACCCTCAGGAACACCACAACAAAAAGAAGCTGGACTTGTGAGATAACCTTTCAACTCATCTGAAACAAATATGTGAGTATGCTGATGATATCTTTATCTTAGCTAGTACACCATGGGTTTAGCTGAGACACAAAACTAAACACGGAAACCCAGAAAGTTGGCTCAGCTATTAACTGTCAAATACATATGATGTTAGAGAAAACATTCTGAAGAACTAAATATTCATGTAGCAGACAAGGGCTATCAAAGAGTACAAACGTTCAAATATCTTGGCTTAACAATAAATACTAATACCTCACTTCAAGAAGAAATAAGATGTATTTTACTTATAATTCCTTTTAGTAGCAAAATTCTGTCGAGAAAAACCAATTAAAATTAAGTAATTATGGCATCAAACCAATATAAATGGATGCTTGTGAAACCTGGGTCTTACAGTAAAATATAGAGAACCAGCTACTAGTAAGAAAGATGCTCCGTTGAATATATGGTGCTATACGCTGATGAATCCCGCTAAAGAAAGTCTAATTTTGTGTTAAATGCCATAATGAAATTAAGGAGCATCAAAACACATAGGATAGCATTAAAATACATAGAAAAGAAGCAATAGGAGAGAGTTACAAAGATCACTCTTAGGAATACGACTACAACGAGACCCAATGGGAAGATTGTGTCTTGGAAGACCTGTTAGAAGAATAAAGATAAACTGGAAGAGGTTAATTATGGAAAGGGAGAAATGGAAGATGATGCTTGAGCAGGCCAAGGCTCACAATGAGCTGTGATGCCTTTCGAAGAAGAAAAGAATATTTACGTTTCATTTNCTAAATTGATAACTACGTATTTTATTAAAATATTTTTTAAAGTATTAAATCCGCCATTTCCCTTGGGCCCTTGATCGGATGAGGTGGTTCCTTTCTTGTTTCCAGTGAGTTTATTATCCCTCACGTGGTCATCCGCAGTTTGCAACTGATTTTTTGACGCGTTTGTTTATTTATTTAATACACAAATATCTGATGGGGGTACTCTACGGCTCAACATTTATAATGTCGAATTATCTCTATTTAATTGAATATAAAAATAATATAAATTACCTCAGAACACGTTGAATTTGTGATCATTTCGCTTATCCCAAGACTACTTTTGGATTCAATCTACGTTCGTGATAAATTTAATGAATATTGGTCAAGTAATTCAGATGATACGTAGCAACAAACATATAAAAACAGTTTTACTCAAACAATTGTAATTCGGAATCACGTCGAACCCGCTTCGACAATAAAACTGAGTTCCACAGGGTACAATACACAAATATCGGTAGCTGCTGGATACCGTCATTTGATTGTGAATTATTCGCCGAATTTTGTGATTCCTGCTCATGACTACATTACCACTTGAAACATCGAATCAACGAGATCAAAAATTTAGACAGATTTAAGACGAGTAATAGGCAGAATGTGCACAACCATGTATTAGATTCAGTACCTTTGGAGACGTTTCGTGAGTAAAAGAAGAATTATTTAAAGATGCTATCAATTTTTCTTATTCATTATAATTAATGCCAAATTATACATCACATTTAAACAAAACAAATTGTGTTCAGTAAAAATGTTCATACTACTGCAAATGTCAATTAAACGATTTCGATGGGGCCATACACCTGATACCCCTCAACGGGTCCCAGAGATTTGTACCGAGGAAGTGTCTCGATGGTTCTCCCTCCATTGTTCTCAGTACAGATAAGGTTGCCCCCATTAGAATAGTGTTTACCATATAGAGAGTATTGTGAAAAGTATATTGTGAAGATTTTTGATCTCGAGGTTGTGACGGAGAGAACAGTTATCCAGGATTCATCTCCGACACCGAAAATACGATGTTTGAAGTACAAAACCGTTTACAGCGAAACCTTTTCAGAAATGTTGCCACCCGCAGAATATTTTTCAAAATCTAAAGTTCTGCAAACTTCTCTCATTAGAGACTCTAGCAAATCTCTAATGAGACAAAAAAGATACCGGAATGATTTATGAGAACGATACTATTTATCCAGATAATACAATAAAAAAGGAAGAGTCAGAGGTCATGGTAAATTTCAGATGAATCTAGACTCAACTAAATATGCCTAGTGCAAAATACACTTAAACTCTTACAGCGAAAAGGAAAGTCTATCAGCAATATTCTCAACAATATCAAAACACAGTTCTGGGCAAAATAGTTCTGTCACATCAGAGCCCGTCTCGTACCGGAGACTGAGACAGTTTTCATCTCCGGCGGTGGGTCAGGATAACACAGTTTTTCCAGTAACTTGCTTGGACTGCCCTGTCGTAGGTCTTCGTGAGAGATTAAAAACATGAACTCATGCAAAATATTAATAGAATTTAATGAATTAAAGAGGCCTGAGTGGGCTAGAAAATAATCGGTTACATTACTGCCCTTTTGGGCGAATGATTACAACATTCTAATATAGCTTGCCGTAAGGGCTGCTCGTGTCGAGATCCGACAATGTTCCAAGTTGTTCATACCAACGGGGAGTTCGCTCGTTCCAAAGTTGATGACTACCCTCGAAGCCACGGTGAGGAATTCGTCGGCGGCTCGTCTGGCGGCAGCGCAGCGCTCGGCCCTCGGGGTCCGTCGAGTCTCTCGTACAACGACCAGAGGAAAAGACCTTTTTGATGCGTGTCCCTTGCCTTAAGTAAGTTCGGACCGGGGGCGCGGGGTCGATGAGCGCCCTGGGCTACGCCCTGGCGGGGTGGTGGAGACGCGTGTCCATAAGGATACAATACTAAGGCGTAGGTGGTGGGGATTATTCATGGAGATGGAAAAAGTTGCACACGACACTTCATTGTCGTGGAGAAGTAGATGGGCGTTGTCTATAGATTTAGATGCAACAGGGAAGAAAGAGGGGGAAATGTCATATGGAGGGGACTTGAGGGTGCAGCTGCGTCGGTTGTGTCATCGTCCTGTGTGTCATTTTGATTGACCACACAGAAAAACTGTGTCTCACCACAGAGAAAAACAGGAAAGGGTGCGTATGCGGGCTACCGCCTTGTGGCTGCCACTGCGGGACACCGTCTGGAGGCCTCATTTGGGAGGACACTGACTCCATTTTAATGAATAGGGCCCGCATAGCGAGGGCTGTAAATAATCATCAACCCTTTCCAAAAGCAGCGGGGTCGAGGCAACCGAAGGAGGGTCCAGACGAAAAGGTACGAAGGAGGAGCCGTCATGTCACCTCGTGACAGTTCTCCACCTGTCAGTTTTCTGGATGGTATTCAAATGAATTTGCTGAGTATGTGACTCAATTGCCGCGTTTTCGGGTCCCTGTCTAACTAATTGGTCGAGCGTGACCTTAAGACTCGAGCGTGACCTTCAGACGCGGAGAACGTCTAATTGTGGAGACGGGGTTTCCTAAGTGGAGAGGAGGGGTAGATAGGGGTGAGCCCAGTGAGACTCAGTCTGAGATGAAAACCCTTTTAATGTATACTCACACATGACGGCTTGGGCGGCGAAGCATGGGTCAGGTCAGAGTGTCTCCAGCAGTTATCATCCTTCGTCGACTCCAGGCTGCAGAGCGAGAGAGAGAGTCAGCGACGAGGGTTGATCCCACGGCAGTAGGGAAGTCAGATCAAGTGAAGACCTGTTACGCGGAAAGGCGCTTTCTTTAGACCACGGAATAGCTAAGAATGTCTTGTGGGTGTTATGACCTGTCTAATACACTCAAATTTAACAAGTACCCCTAATGTACAACCCGTTTTGTGAATTGTCATGTTCCACAAATTTCTCCCTGTTCCACTACTTAATTATATGGATTCCATTGACCCCTTGGTCAACGTCATTACTTTAATTTTCGGGGATTTATTGTCAATCAATGCAATGACAATTTCCATTTGGTCATCTAGTCTCCTCTTCCTGTGACATTAATTCTTTACTTTATGACAGGTAGCACAGTAAAAGAATTTTTAGTCCTGTAAGACGAACTGAGATTCCGTTACCGATATTCTGCAATGTGCGTATGAAGTTTACTTATTGGATCCGAGAATAACTCTTTAAGGAATAGTATTATAACATAGACACTTCAGTGCCTCGCAATAGTCCGCTACGGAATCAGACGCCGCCGGTTGGGAAAGAGAAGTGTATATGTGTACCCTGAAAGATGAGTGTCTGTATTCGTTTGGTTACCTTTACATGTCTGAATATATTATCTGAATATATTAAGTTCGTGGACTTAACTTCCTAATTAGAAGGTCGAAATATCCTATACTAAAAATAATGTACTTCATCATTGCCTTTTAGAAACACAGCCACTTACTTCTGGAGTTCCCCTAGGTTCCATTCTCGGTCATATACTCTTTTTGTTGTATGTGAACTATATGTTATCCTCCACATACTGCAAAACAGTTCTTTTTTCTGATGATACTAATTTACTATGAAAACACGTCAACTCTCAAAAAGTTTGATCTAACCTTTCGGCTTGGCTCCATGTAAATCGACTCATCTTAAACACTGACGAAACAGTGTCTTTATCATTTCACGATAGTATCACAAAATCTTTACTCCAGGTTTCTCTTTAGTTAAACGGATCACAATTAAAAACTGTTACGAAAGCAAAAGTCCCAGGTCTTCATACTAAAGACGTTAAATGCTAAATGGAATTGTCACGTTGATAATCTAAATTTCAAATTAAGAAAATTGTGTTACGCATTCCGAATCTTAGTTAATGTAGTGGGTCCATGTATTTACCGTTGCATGTATTTTGCAAACGTTTACTCCCATTTACGACAGGGCATATGTTCTGGGGCAATTCCAGTCGGAACATCTGCATATATGCTATGAAAGAGACAAAACATAACTGATTAGTCCTTTGTCAATCACTTTCTTCACATTTATTCATGTCATCTCTAATCATTCTCAACAATGAGATGTCAGAATGTCCATTCTGTACATGCTGTCATATTCTTGACAGTGAACGCCTTCGTTACCTTCATATATTTCATGTAATGATATGTCCTCTCTTTGTCATTTGCAAACCCAAATGACATGCTGGGGTGTGTAATCTCCCTTCCCACCCAATCTCCAATACATGAAGCAGTTTCCCCTTCCCATTTTATGGAGATAAGTCCGTAAATTACAGCACTCACTCGTGAACATCATAGAATACATATTTGGAGAGAACATATTTTTATTCTGTATTATACCATTTATAACTTCTAAACTTCTATTTTTAAATTTATTTTTGATCTTAAACAACAGACCACCTTACCTACTACATGGTAATTACGAGTCTCATTAAACGTACATATTAAATGGCAGCAATAGCCACTTGGTGTTTTCCCCACGCAATTTTTCCAACAATATATGATTTACTTTTTTCATCTTTTAATTTTTTAATTAGTCTCTGACAAGACCTAACAAAATCACATACTCTCAATATTTGTGGCATCCTTTTTTTTTCCTTTTCTATCATTTCGTTTATCTTCCTTAAATTTTTCTTCCTTCCTTTCTTCGAGAAATTTATGTATTCTATCTTTCCATTACATGTGGAACCGGTTCATCTTATATTTCCACACACATAATTAGCATCCTCCTGCTCTCCAATTTTCGGAGATAACTGCCCAAATTTCCGTGTCCTGTAAAAATGTGCCATTACAAATACGTTTGTATGAAACCATTTTTTAATTTTTATTTTTCCTGTTGCAGGCGGAGGCAAAAGGTGCGACGGCATCTGAATACGGACTGGTGTTTGGGATCTTCGAACTCGTAGTCTTTCTTGTTTCACCACTCTATGGACAACACGTAAGGATCTTTTATTTCTTGTATTATATTTTTTGAAACAAATTTCTAAATGTAACGTTACCATGCAGCCATTCAATTTTTCTTATCTTCTATCTACGATTTAGACGATAATAATCACTAAGAATGACATTTTATACACGTAATGTCTTTGAATAAATTTAAAAGGTAGTTTTTTATTTATTAAAGTATTTATTTAAGTAAAGATATGAACTTGTTACTTAACTAATTTGGGTGATAAAACAAGAGCAAATACAAAATTTAACAAATACTGTATTTTTGGCAGGTTTAAAACAGGTCGTATTTAGATACACCTGCCACAAAACGCTTCTAAGTGGTCATATGAGAGTTTACAAGTCGTAAATATTTTATTTATAAGAGTATTTCATCAGATTACAATTTTTGTCTCCTAAATAAAATATTTATTGACTCATCGCTAATCACATTTCCATATATTTATTCAAATATGTTTTGCTATAAAATTAACAATACTAAATTATTTTCAGTTGAATCGGATAGGTCCGAAGTTCATGTTCAACGTTGGCACATTCACCGTTGGTACATGCGCCATACTATTTGGGTAAGTTAGCTGATATCTGTTTTGACGGAACAATTTTAGTAGTATTTTATTGAGTATCATGTACACAAAAAATATACTCAAAATAAATTACTTGAAATAACATAATGTTATATATAATAATGATAAAAATCGTAAATTTACTGGTTGGAGATGGTATTCGGACTGCCAAGAATACACTCTCATAAGGTGAATACTGCAAACAAACTACCCAATTTGTAAAAATTGAACAAAAGGATGAATGATCATCTTTATAATTGATAAGCAAAACCATCAAGAATACCGATGTGACAATGGATTGGTCAAAACCCAGAAAAACCCCAGTCATAATGAACTCAAATGATATCTTTAGAATCCACGGGAATCAAAATACGAGAAGTAACTGTAATGATTGTTCTAAAAATAATTAAATTGATAAATAAAAGGAATGAGAAAGGCTACCCATTTGAGGGGTCGAAACGTCAAAAATATTAATAAACTTGACTAGTTTGTTAGTAAGAAAATTTGGTTTAAATTGATAAGTTTAGAATTTATAATGGATGTGTGTTTCCCATTTCGCGAAAGGGTCGGAGATGGAGGATTATATGACGTCTCTGTAAATACGGCAGGGGAATTACACGGGTGCAGGATGCCCTACCTGATGCAATCCCCAGTATTTCTAATCAGTTATAAAGGTATATGAATGTCATGAGGTTTAATGATGTTATGGAATGAAAGGCAGCGGAAATGGGAGTACCCCGAGAAAACCAACCACGAAACTGGCGCTTCGTCCACGAATTCTACTTGGATCAGACAGCGTCACCAAAAGTAGAAGGCGAGTACGCTAGGCACTACGCCACGGGTCGCCCCAAAGTGATGGTACTATACTAGATTTTTACGGAATGTATTCATTAAAAATGTATTTACATCCATTACGTTTTTGTATCATCTGGAGTAATGTTGCTCTTTTGTATCAACAAAATAATGTTTCAAATTCCTAAATGTTTATATTGGTTCCAGAAAATCCTTCTGATTTCTCTTAAGTTCTCGTTGTTTGTCTGTATTAATTTATTTCTGTTTACAGAATCTTTTTTTTTGATCAGTTTCCATCTTGTTTGACATAACGAGACTTTTTCCTCATGATATTTGTTTACGTTTTTTATATATTTCTTTGCTGCATTTCAATGTTGACTATTAATAATATTTCGTTTCAAAACTTTTATCTTATTTATTTCTTGTAAGTAGTATTCAAATGTATGATAAGTCTTCTCATTTTTTTATCTATTTCTTGTTGTCCCTGGTATTGAAAATGTCATGTGTTAATATTTCTTTCAGAAATTTCGCAGAGGTGTCATACTGCTCACAATCCCAAAACACATGATCATTTGTTTCATCACCTCTTCCGCATAGGCACGCCTCTTCTCTAAATATTTATTGAAGTTTCCATGATTTCTTGAATATTGAAGTACCGTGCGACTCGGTTTTAACAACTCCCTATTTCGATGACTGAAATCTACTTTCCTGATGTATTTACATTTACAAGTATTTCGTCCTTTTCGTATTTTTATCATTCCACCGCATCTGCCACGTCATAAGCAATTTTTTCATCACCTTTGTCTTCCATTTCGTATTCGGTTTATTACTCCTTAAGTATCTATTATCTATGGTCATTATTCCGTGTAAAATGTGTGAGCAGCAGATGACAAAGTTGTTGTT
>NNCF01125965.1:404178-420809 GCA_002313205.1 Laupala kohalensis | reverse complement strand
GACAGGCGTTCATCAGTCCTGTGTTAACTTTTCCTTGTGTGTAGGCTGCTGGATAAGGTGCATGGCCACGTGCCTTTCATCGTGCTGTCCTTCGTGATTCGTATCATCGAAGCCATGGGCAACGCTGCGTTCCTCACAGCCTCCTTCGCCATCATCGCCAAGGAGTTCCCTGACAACGTAGCGACCACGTTTGCGTCGTTGGAGACGTTCTTCGGCCTGGGATTGATCGTAGGGCCGACTGTGGGAGGCGCTCTCTACGAAGTGGGTGGATACACTACACCTTTCGCAGTGCTGGGTTCAGCGCTTTTCTGTGCAGCTCTGCTCACGCTCTATGTGTTACCCGACCACGGCGATGAATCCCGAGAATGTAAGGATTCAAGTAAGTCTACTTTCACATCACTGCGCACTTTCTGTATTTGTCTTTTGAGAAACAAACCTATGATATTAGAAGAAGACTCATCTTCAGGAGAGGGTTCTCTGAGAATTTTCGGTATCACAGAAGTAGACATTTAATAATTAATAATAAACTTTACTGTCAAAAAAGCAGTTACAAACTGCGTATGACAATAAACTAATTTACTCTCCGGAAGCAAGCAAGGGACCATCCCGTCAATTCCGATCAGGGGTCCGAAGGTAGAGGTGAATTTAACATTTCAACATACTCCTAACGAAAAAAAATAGTTCGACACATGTTAAAGTATTAACAAACACCAAAAAATATTGTATTTAATAAAACATAGAAAACTCATTTCACAAGTACATATTATCAAGCTATAAATCATTCGGAAAGTATTGTTGATAATTCGTAACTATTAAATAACACTGAATTCGCTAATAATTATGTCAATTGATACCGTCTCTAAGCAAGAGCCTCACGAGTCTTTATAAAAAATCCGCATCCACCCGAAGGAACACCGGAGAAAAACCCGGACCAGGAAGGGGTAACAGAATTAATGTACACAACCGTGCCAGGGTTGATTACATGTACAACTAAATTTATATGAATAATAAGATATAATATTAGCATGGAGGAAAAGAGTGTTGAAAGTGTTGTCAGATATTTTGAAAGTACTACAACAATGGTGTGACAAAGTACAAGATGGATTTAATTTTTATTAAAATCAATAAATTATTTTACAGTGTAGAAGCACTGGTACAGAAGGTAGCTTTTAATTGCGGATTTGAAGAGATTCAATTTTATAATATCTTTAAATTTTTGGACAGGGAATTATATAGAACGATTCCCGAATGATACGACCCTTTTTGGCAAAACGCGGTTGACACTATCGGACGATGATTAATATTCCTATTGCGAGTATTGTGTTATGAACAAAACTGTTCTGTATGAAACAAGGGAGGCTCTTCAGTAATTCGGTCTTAACAGACCCGACAGTTTCATAAATATGAATGCAGGGAAGTGTTAAAATATTTAATTCCATGAATAAAGGTTTACAAGAGATCCGAGTGTAAGATTTACAAATTATCCGAACAATCCTCTTTCTGAATTCTGAAAATTTGGACACTCTGCTAGGAATTGACACCGTACCGTAAATGGGAGTAAACATTTGCAAAATATACGCAACGGGAAATATGTGTACTAACAATATTAACGTAATGCGTAACACAATTTACTTAATTTGGAACCAAGATTGGCAAAGTGACAATTCCATTTTCTTCAATATGAAGACCTAAAAAATTTGTATTAGTGACAGTCTTTAATTGTGTTCCGTTTAACGAAAGAGAACCTGGGGTAAAGATTTTGTGATACTATTGTGAAATAATATATAAACTGTTTTGTCAGTGTTTACAATGAGGCGATTTGGATGGTACCAAGCCAAGAGGTTAGACAAAACTTTTTGAGCATTGGCGTGTTTACATAGTACATTAGTGTCATCGGCAAAACGAACCAATTGGCAATCTGATGTGGAAGACGATATGTCGTTCACATACAACAAAGAGTGCAGGGCCGAGAATTGAACCATAGAAGTCCGCGAGTTAGTGGTTTTGTTTCTGAAAGGCAATGCAGAAGTACTTTATTTGTAATATATGATATTTCGACCTGTTGATATATATCTTTTAAATAG
The DNA here is from genome assembly GCA_002313205.1 of Laupala kohalensis. Classification (NCBI taxonomy): domain Eukaryota; kingdom Metazoa; phylum Arthropoda; class Insecta; order Orthoptera; family Trigonidiidae; genus Laupala; species Laupala kohalensis. The sequence continues at coordinate 418,725 of NNCF01125965.1, read as the reverse complement.
GAAGTGAGTCACTGATGCGCAAGTTCACGAATGCCAGAAGATTGTAATTTTGAAAAAAGAATTTCGTGATCAATGACAACGAATGATTTAGATAAATCAAGAAAAATACCCTGAGGATTTTCTCCATGGTCAAGAGAAATGGTAACATCATTTAAGAAAGAAAATGTGGCGCTGGTGGTGAAAAAGGAAATCCGTGTTGATCGTCAGAGAGAATGTTATTTTTTGATAGAAAATTTAGAAGACGCTTATTGAACAATTTTTCAAGGATTTTTGAGTAAGTGGGTAGTAGAGAAATTGGTCGATAATTACCAACAGTGTGTTTGTTTCCTTTCTTTCATAAAGGTTTCACTGTTGCTCTCTTAAATATGTTAGGAAACACCCCTTCCGATAAAGAACTATTAAATATATTTATGTATGGATTTAATATAACGTGGGACAAAAATTTAACAATTTGCTAAATTCGGGTATACCATCTATGCCTGTTGAAAATGTTTTTTAATGAACTGAGGATTTTCATGATTTCACTGGCGTTAGTTCCGGAAGTGAACACAGAATGGGGCTCGAAGGTGAATATATTCGGAAGATATTGGTTATGAGATATTGAATTAGTTGTTTTACCTAATTGTGAGAAATAAGAATTAAACAAATTTGCGATGTCTTGTGGATTAGATACGATTTTGCCATCGTTTAGTAGGGAAATGTTCTCTTCGTGATTTTCAGGTGACGTGTAATTTTTAACAATATTCCACATGGTTTTGGTCCGGTTGTTCGGTTTTAGTATATACCTGTCATTTTCCTTAACTTTAGCTGCATAGACTACTTTTCGGAGAGTAGTGTTATATTTACGGAAATAATAATGGAATTCGGGTGGTTGGATATAGTTTTGAAAGATAATATATACGGCGTTAATTTTTGGAAGAAATTCTTATGACTTGAGTGATCCATCTATTGTATATATTTGTGTTAATTAATTTGCGTTTTGTTGGAAAGCTGCAGTTGTAATGTTTTGGGAAGGTTGAAATAAATACATTGAATTTGTCGTCGGTGTTTTGGCAATTGTATACATCTTTCCAAATTTTCTCACGCAAATAATTTGTAAATATGGCTAAATTTGTGCCGTAAAACTGTCTAGAATACTTGTAAATGATTTTATGTGGTTTCAGTTTATCTTTAATGGTCAACACTTGCGCAAGATGATCGCTGTATCGGCACGAAACACTTCAGAGAAATACGAAATTTGATTGTTGACAATAATCTGATCTAGCAATGTTTGAGATGAACTGGAGAGACGAGTGGGGTCGTTATCGTAGTTACAAAGTTGAAGGAGTCTATAATATTCTTAAATTGATTTATGGGTGAATTTGCGTAATCGGAAGCACTCAGGAAATCTATGTTGAAATCACCACATACAACGACAGATTTTTTGGATTTACGTGTAATACGTTTTAAAATAATCTCAAAATTCCGAAAACAATATGTCAAGATCTGATTGACGAATTTGATAAATCCATAAAACAAAAATACCTATGTCGGTTAAATTAACTGCAGAAAATTCTAACACGCTATCAACGCAGAAGTTCTGTCAGAATCGTATTCTGACAATTGAGAAGATAAAATATCATTACGAACGTAGATAAACGTACCTCCATGGGGATGTTTTCCTTTAAACGTTTGTCCACAGTAAGAACTTGCTTAATAATAATTAGAAATAGCAGTATCGTTGATGTTGTTAGTTGAAAGCCAATGTTCTGTGAGGCATAGCAAATCAAATGGATTTTCGTGTATAAGAATTTCAATGTCTGTCAATTTGTTTGAAAGGGATTGGACATTATGATGAAATATAATTATTTTATTTTCGCAAAGAGTTTGTGATTCTCGAAAATTGGAATCGAAGTTAGATTGTGTAGGGGAATATTAATTTTTAATTTAAATATAAATTTAAAAGAAACTACCAAACCATTTCCGTTAATTTGACTTTCTCAGTTCCTTATTGATTCCCAGGATCTTTCTCTTCTCGTCTGTGTTTGTTTTGCTTTCAATGTTGTTCTTGTCAATTCCTATCTCCTCGGGGTGTTTGTCAATTAGTTGTGTATCCTCTTTTATAGTCTTTGTTATCTATTCACATCATAGAATCCTTCCAAAATTTGATAAAATTCTGCTGTTTTAATTAGTCGTTAACTGAAAGGTTTAAGGTGTCCACGACATCTTAAAACACGTAGAACTACTCCTTTCTTGGTAGTCATACTTTTTACTCTTTAGCCAGTCATATGATGAATGAATCTGTTGTTTTTTAATAGGGGCTTTAGGGCTCGCCAACGTCTAGGTCATTAAAGCCCTTGCAGACGTGAAAAAAATACAGTTTCGTACCATAGGGAAGAAGGGACGTGACTTCCCCGTGTGTGGGACTCACGGAAAACCTCGACCACTCCTACTAAAAGAACTTTCCTGAATTCACCAAATATCTAAACACAAAGATGATAGGGAAGGATAAGACAACCGTTGCGGAATACATTACATTAAAAATAAATAAATTCTGAAAACTATTTTTACAATATAAACTATGTAATTTTCCAGACAATTGAAAGGGAAGAATGAAGGGAAAAGAGAAAAGGAAAGAAGAATGAAAATTTAAACACTCCCCAGAACTTGATAGAGGAACCCCGATCTATTTATAAACTGCAATAATGTATTAACATGGTCCGTTTCATTTCCGAGAATTGTTGGTAAATCTGCAGCTAGACGAATATTTTTTGTGTTCAGATGTATTTTCTGTAATCAGTTAGTAGGAGAAGAAAATCAATCAGTTATAATTGTTTAACATCTCATGACGATATTACCATCGAAAATTTGCATTCACTGTTTCTTCTTCAGAAGGAAATGATTTATTTTAAATAATATTTACATTCTGTGATGAAAATGTGATATCTCGTAGAAATAGTAGTAATTTTATCATTAAGTTATTAAAATAATGTCCAAAACTGAAAACTGTGCATAGTAGCAGGTGGACAAATCACTGTTTTATTTCTGAACCATGCAACTGACCATCACATAAATCAATGTATCTCAAGAAAAACCTGCGTCTGGGTTTACTTGAATTAGTGGTAGCAATACCAGCATTCCACTGAGTGGGAGAGGTGGGTTCGATCCCCAGCTCAGTAACTTGGTGCGATTTTCAGCATCAACTGAGCATTAATGCCAGTGCGAGACCGTAATTTCCCTAGAGGTCCAACATCTATGTTCTTCCTTATTCTCTCACACAAATAATAGTTAGATGGAAGAGAATATCCATGACTCCAACCTCGCCATAAGACATAAAATAAATAAAATACTTTTAAATATGGCATTTGGTATGTGCGGTTGAATTATAATAATTTTCAGCAGGTTGTGGATTACTGAGCATCGTTTGCATCCCTGGTGTCTTGCTGGCGACCTTGAGCATCATCGTGACCTCTCTCAGCATCGGTTTTCTTCAAGCGACGCTGGAACCGCACTTGCGTCGCTTCGGTCTTTCACCTGTGATCCTTGGCCTCATGTTCGTGATCAACGGAGGCACCTACGCGGTGACTGCGCCCTTCTTCGGCTGGCTGTGTGATTGCCGTGCGCCACCCAAGTTCATCACAGCGGGAGGATGCCTTGCGATCGTCATCGGATTCAGTCTCGTGGGTCCAGCACCCTTCCTGCCTTGGGAAACGTGAGTTACCGTCGTCTGTGGTGAAACAGAATTGACATTAATATATTAATTTTTCGGGTAACCATTAGAAGTCCATTCTGTTCTAACAATAGACAGATAAATGAAGAAATGTTTTGAATCATGATAGTAATCATTCCGTGGGGAACATTTTGAGCAGATGTATAGTTGATTGACCATAATATGTATATTCCACTTAGGTTTTATTTCATCTTCAGGGGTATACATCAAATGAATTCTTCTTTTTTACCCTTTCTGCAAAGCATAACTCTTATGTAAAAAGGAGTACTACAAAATAATATTATTTAATTTTTTATTAATTTAAAAATTGTATGCAATTATATAAAACAGAAACTAGGAACTTTTAAAGGAATACAAAAATACATGACATTTTAAACAAAAATTGAGAAAGCTGATTCGAATAGCGATCTACCATTCTCATTCAACTTGTATACCATACTCATATACCATACCATTCTCATTCACCGCAATCTAAGAGATTTCTATGTTTGTGAACCAGAAATGGAAAAATACTACCCAAATAAAGTACTTCCTAAGGGAGTCGCCTCAGATGAGGAGTTTAGTCTCTACGAGACCACCTCAGAGGTCTTTGGGTTTCACAATTTGAATGAGAATGGTAGACGGGCCCGAGAGTCGAACGGGATGGCGCAGTCGGTAGGCGCATGAGCGCGCAAAGTTCAAGGTCGCGGGTTCGATCCCCGGTCCCGTTTCCCATTTTCATTCGACGTAACATGATTAATCTGTGTAATATAATTTTAAGTCAACAGTGTAATTAAATCACTTGGTCAACAATTCAATGCTTTCATTAATCTCACTATTTTTCAGGTTCTAAAAAAAAGGTAATCGATGGTCGACCGCCGCCAAAACTAAAATTACGGCGGTGCACCGGGCCAAATGCCTTTATAGCCAATACTCTATGAAAATATCAAACAAATTAAACGAATTAGGCTTCAATATGGAATGAATAAACAAGTGTGCCTATTTCTGTACAGGGACCTGCGAGTGACTGTGTTGGGACTAGTGCTCCACGGTCTAGGTATCGCAGCTCAACTGGTGGCCAGCTTCACGGATGCACTGCGCACGTGTGTGTCACATGGCATGGCCAACGATCTTGAGACTTACGGCTTGGTGTCCGGCCTCTGGACGTCCACTTTCGCTTTGGGCGCCTTCATCGGACCATCCTCTGCAGGGTTTCTCTACGACTCGCTAGGCTTCCGCAACGCCTCCATGTTTGTTGTGTCGCTCAACATTATCGTGGTAATGAGAATACTTTCATTAATTAGACTAAATTTCTGTCGCTGTAACTATAAACTCTGTAACTGCATCGAACATGGTGTCGAGAAAAGTGCCCCTTACGTTTTTCAACATGTTTAGAGGACTTACGGAATTTCAACTTGATTTATCGTTATATAGAGTTAACGTCTAGGATTCGTAATAAACGCTTCGCTAGTTTTGCTATAGGTAACCACAATAATGGTTCATACAGCCTATTTTAGAGTAGAAAGATTATAAAGAAATAAGAGATGTCCCCTTTGTTGGTAAAGTTCATTATTTTCTTGGAATAAACCATACGAAAAATGTAAGGAAAATTGAAATAATGAGAATTATTGTATACTCTAGGTTGAATAAGTTTCAAGACATTAATGAGAATCAGAGTACGTGAAGGGAGAGTATGGGTGCAGCCAGCAGGTCGTCATGTTGAAAAACGTAATCGTAGAAAATATGGGAGATGTAGTGCATATCCAATTCTAGTCGTAGAAAAATATAAATATCGATTAAAGGATTATACAAATATAATAGAAAGAATGATTCAAGAATATTTGAGTACTTGCTTTTTGTTAGTTAGATGATGTAACGATAGAAAATTAAGAATATAAAATCAGAGTTCAGCATGGCAAATAATGATAATGAAGTTGAGTAAATTGTTGTATTTTCTTTCCGTGCCGTGATCGTAAGAAGTTATCCCTAACCTCGCTAAATGTTAAGGCGGTAATGGCGTAGCCAATCCGAAAGTAGTTTCGGGGTTGATTGTACTCTGATGTGAACTTGTTTTGCAGGGGTTGCTAGTATTGACTTTCATATGTGCGGAGCGAAGACGGCGCGGAGCGTACAAAGCTCCGGAGACCTTGCCGAGCACAGTGGCTGCTGCAGCGCTCCTGGAGAGCAGCAGTCGTACCTCCAGTGGAAGATACAACGGGATGGCCAATGGCGCCGCCCGAGCCGTGGCCATCGAGAGACCGCCGGGCATGCAAGGATACATCGCGCGCAACAGCTACAAGAATCGTCACGGACAATGGCACATGAAAGATTCGGGGGCTGTTTTGGCAGGGCCATACGGCAGCGTAGGCAGTTATGAATCGCGAGGACTTCTTGACACTCCTGCATGAGAATCTTTGGTCCCAGTGCGATATTTTTTATCACTTGGTTTGTGCTCGAACATTTTCCTTTTTATGCTTTAAGAGTGCTAGGATATGCCAATTGTATCGTTATTCTAAATTTTAATTTAAGTGTCAAACACATTTTATTTTACACAAAGTTGGATTTTTAAGTTCGAAAATTATGGAATCTTGAATGAAATCTAAAATCTCTTTCATTTTTACGAAAAGAAATCTTTCTGATTTCTAACTGCCCTCAAGAAAGTTCTCTTAGTTTCTGAGAATAAGTAAGGAAAATAAACATTTTTGTTGAGGCAAATACCGATTTACTGAACGTTGTGTCGTGTGAAATGTCATCTTTCAGCCAGCGAAAATGGCTTCCAGCGTCCAGGACCCAACGTCTCCGAGGAGGATCAGTGAAGGCTATTCCTATTCCTAATCCCTATTCCATTTGCCATGGTGAGTGAATGAGAAAAGACTAATGTGCTACTTTCTCGAGAGTTCCAAAACGACGACGAAAACATTTTGGATATATGTAGTGTAAAAAAAATTGTTCTCTCGTTAAATGGAACCATTGATATAATCATTTTAGTCCATTGTAATGAAAAAAAGAAGAAAGGCATATTTAGTTCAATTCTATACTGAGAACTATTTATAGACACTTTTTGAACAAAGAGCCAATTATAGGAAGGTATGAAGGATTTTGTCAAAACAATTTTCTTCATGACTGTTCTAGTTCGTGGATGCTGTATATAAAGACAGGTGTTGTCATTAGTCAATTTGAATGTAATTAAAATCGCTGTAAATTCCTACCTTCTCAAAACGTTTTATAACTGTAAAAAGTCCTTTGTATCATAAATGCTTTAAACAAATAAATTTTTAAAGAACAAAATTTTAGTNTATATATATATATATATATATATATATATATATATATATATATATATATATATATATATATATATATATATATATCAATTCTCCAGTCCACTGTTCCCGATCCTCCAGTTAAATCTCTTGGTAATAAGCAAAATAACTTTGAAAATTGTGATTATCTCTTTTCTTCCAGTTATTTATTATATTAGACTCGTGTCACACCATCCATGCGTGAGAGACGTAACCGGAATACTCACGTAATGCACTCTTTTAGGTGCACCCTTAGAAACTAACAAATTTAAATAGGTACCGAACAAAATATTTTTAAAAAATTACATATTTTTTCTTAGCACTGATAGAAAAGATTATAGAATTTCAAGAAATTAATTTAAGAATAAAATTGATATTTCCGATTAAAATAAAATGAAACATTAACATTTATTGTTCAAATATTTTCGTTTTATAATTGTTTTTATTAAAATTACAAAGGGTATGAACCAAATTCATCCAGACGTATAATTATGACCGTTTTAAAATATTTTTCTAAAAGAACTGTTCACAATAAGGGCTTAATGTCATAAAACATAGACAAGCATTTTTTTAAATTTTCTGTTCTAATAATGCACTTTACAGATAAGCATCTTAGAAAAGTGTTCAATTTCATAAAATTAAGTCAGCAGACTTCATACTCTTCAGTCGTCCCTAAGTCCCAGAGTTATGAATTAGACGACTAACAAGACGATTTGAATGTCCACTGATGTTTCCTTGCCACCATGATTCGTTTATCAGCCACAGAATTTCTCCTTAAGTCGCGGTTAATGTCTGCCTCACTACAGAATCTCGGGGCATTAACTAACTTGGAAGTACTTTCAGGAAGACCTGGATCAATTTTACATTTTAACTGCACTGCATCCCGGTAGTTGTATTCCATGCACCCAAACGGACTTCAAGAAGTAGTTTACTGCGAATGGATAGCTTGATCTACTGCCCATAAACCATACCTTTGTTTCCAAATAATATTTAGGTGTTCATGTCTGATTATTGTGTGCTCTTTCCATTGAAGTTATGTATCCAGGGTCATACCAAAATATTTAGGACTATTAGAGTACGGAACAATTTCATTAATGATCAATACGCGCAAATGAGTTTCTCTCTTGAAGGTGAAGTTAATATCCTGAGATTTACTGTCATTCGGCTTGATGCACTATCGCTTCTTAGTTGCTGTATCTGTGTTGCTATCTATTGCCAATATTGCAGTCATCATCAAGATAGCTATTTTTACTTCAGGGCTTACGGAAACACCAGAAGTGTAAATAAGTACGGAACTGACCCTGAAACACTATTTTGAAGCAAACCCGCTGATATTATTCCAAGACAGGAAGAGGAAACTTAACATCGCACGCGAAAGACTTTAAGATACGATGTGAGAATATTTCCGAAAGGTTTATGAAGGAATTTTTAAAGTTTCAAGACCTTCATGACACACATCGCCAGAATCGTTCTCAAGAGAAATTTTGCATAATTTGTAACGAGTCTAGGTGTGCGTGACTGCATATGATCATGAACAAAAGTTACATTGAAGAAGCCACTACCGACATACATTTCAAGACACTTTTTATTTGACCTCTGTTCTTACCTTAAACAAAAGCAGTAACACTGGACACCATCTCCGAGCATAGTACCCAAGATCCACTACCGTAGCTCTTCAGTTTTATAATCTTAATTGTAAATTTTTTCATGTGTTTTTGGCAAAGTTCTTTCCATTTGTCATGTTGAACAGTTACATTGAAAAATCATTCCAATGTAGGCCTTCTTGTACAGAGTGTATTTTTTTAGGAATGACTCAAAAGAAATGCAAAAACTATTCAGAACACAATAAAAATTGACATTTCGGACATATCGAGTAAAGTACATAAACACGCAAGCTCCTTAACGGCGAAACATGGGAAAAGACGTGATACAACATTGAGATCCGACATTTATCCCACACAGTCAACAACTAAAACACAGGAAGAAAGCAATGTAACTTCGGTGTCGAAGAACAAGGAAACGCAATTTTCTTGAACTACCGTTTCTTGCGATAAAATTGTAAGATAGACAGGCTGTATCTCTTGCCACTTCTTGGTTCGCGCGAATACGATGAGTCATCCGGTCTTCCGATAGACACGAGGTGACCCACCGGAACGTATCCAAAACACACGCCTGATTGTTTAGCGGTCTGAAAAAATATGCGCCCGGCATGACTTTTTACGACTATTCAATGCGTTTGAAAATGAATAGAAATTATTTTACCACGTTATATTTTTTTCAAATTTAAATGAATACGTTTTTATAATGTGTTTAGTAATGCCTCCTATTTTTAAAATTACTTTTATTATTTAAGTATTGAATATTTTAAACTCCACAAAAGTCTCCATTCTCGACCCTCCAAAAGAAAGTTCAATTTCACATTTTTCGCCACGCCCTCCTTCCCCTCTTCTGGATACCACAGAGGATATGACGGCCGGTAACAAGGAAGCTACACATTTCTAAGTTTTACAAGTGAAATAGAAATTTCTTTGTTCACAAGCTATAAACTACACTCAAAAGTACACTTCTTAAGGAGGAAGGCGATTTAAAGACATAATATGAAACTGTGTAAATAAATATTTTGATAGCTGCGAACAGACACAGGAACTTTGTATGTCATTAGTGAAGAATTTGGCATTAATTCTATTTTTAACAACCTTAAAATAGACTAAATAATTATTTGTATTACCGTTAGCTGTATGTGTGAAATATTAATCAATCACATGTTTTTACAATGGAAATACATTTGGGAGATAATTTCTTTGACTTTCTAGGACTTCTTCTATACTCCACTCATTAAAAGTAGTGATATTGTGTTTTTTAGGGGAAGCTAATAAACAAATAAATCTATATTAAATAAATTTATTGTTAAAAACAGTTACTAACTGCATATACCCATGTGGAGGACAATAATCTAATTTACTCTCGGGAAGCAAGCAAGGGATCACCCAATCAATTCTGATCAAGGGTCCTGAGGCAGAATGAAAATATCTGCATACTCCTTAGATAATAATGGAAAGTAAGTGATATTTTATCAACAAAATACCAACAAATTTGTATTTAACAAAACACACAAAAAATATATTTTACAAGTATGTAATATAATCAAAATATATATTATTAAAAAAAATATATTATTTATAAATTGTAACAGTTATTAATAGAACCAATAAGAAGGGTTAAACCTAACAGAAATACCATTAATACACAGCAAATTATAAACAACCACAGAGCATAAAAAACACAATCTTACACACATCAATCAGTCTGCTTTTTTAAAATCAATTTTAGTACTGCTTCTGTAGTGTGATTTTGTCTGTTTTTAAATATGTTGTTCAGTACGAATATGGAACATGAGAATGAGTGCTAATGAGACCCAAATGTACATGGGTTTAATCTCTAAACATATCATGAAACATATTTGGGAACAGGGTCTAGATATAATCTAGATTGTCATATTCAAGTATTACACCTTCGGTGGTAAGCCGCAGAGAGTATATGAACTGATACATAGAAGTGAAATGTCACAAATTTTCTTACCCTGCCATGCTACAAACTGGGGTATCTTTATGGCAAGTGAGAGCACTAGTATTAAGTTACCACGGGGGCTTGTCCTATTATTATTATTATTATTATTACTGAAACAAAAAACATTTTTGGGAAAGTTACAAAAAAATATTTCCTGAACTAGTATGTATTTTCACAACAAACATATATATTTTTTACAAGCAGTTAGCATATAGAGAGAAGAATCTAAGTTACAGAACTTAAGAGGGTAAACAAGTAAATATTATAAAAGTGTGTAAACTTAAAATATTAATGGATATAATGAGTACAATATGAATTTTGTAAGAGTCATTTCAAAATTTCAAATTTTTTCTGACCCCTTTAGCAGATTTTACTTTGATAACCAATAATTACTCTTTCATTTTCATTTTCAGCATTAATGGACTCTTGCTCGCTAGCTCGTGGCTCAGCAATTACTGTGGGTTCAATATAGTTGTAATAAATAAATAAATAAATTACAACTTACGACCTTTTCATGGAGGATAATAGTACATTAAAGTTGTCGTGAACACATTCTTCAAGGCTCAGGGACAGAAGAGTCCAGTCAAAGAACTGCAACATCTCTCATTCAAACAAAGACTTAAACCATTTATATATATGAGAGAGGTTGCAGTTCTTTGACTGGAGAGCTCTTCTGTCCCTGCATTCTGTCCCCGCGTTAGTATTCCTTCAGTGGGACTTGTTATGATCCATGTGGATTCCTTACTCCCCCGTCCCTTCGGCCTATTGCTCAGGTGTCAGGATTAGGGGTTCAGGAGAGTCACTTCTTTGCTTCTCTGTGAACTTCACTCTTCTCCACTTCTCCTTGCAATTCTGCCTCCTTTTCCCTCTTCTTCATTATAATGTGCCGAATTAAACAAGCAACTTTCTCCCATTTCTCCGAGGTCTCCATCTGAGTGATAAGGTTATCAAATTGCAGAATACATCCTATTTTAGCAGCGGTTATCATGCGTGCCCTTTCATATGATGGACATACAAAGATGACATATTCTGGTTCGTTCAGTTCCACTCCACAGCTCTGACAGCTTGGGTTCATTCGTCTGTGCATACGGTTCAAGTATGCCCCAAAACACCCATGTCCGCTGATGGCTTGCGTGAGGGAAGTAGTTCAGCTGGCCATACCGTCGCTTGCATCACTCCTCAATCTTAGGGATCAATGTGTGCGTCCATCGTCCTTCCGGATACGCGTCCCATTCGAAAGAAAAAGCCCCAAGAGAGTTGAATAGGAAATGACAAGCCGAATATGTGTGTGTGTGTTTTCTTACGAGGGTAGGTGGAAATCTTCCAAAGACACATTGTAGTCCGTGCCACAAGGCGTGTGGGATTTCTACACACTAAAATCACCTCCCTTTTCATCGTCACACCACGGGACTGCCGTCAAGCATTACTTCGAGAGAGGAATTCACTGGCACCTGACATAATCTGTTAGTGGGTTGCTCTTCTTCCCTCCTCCTGAAGACGTAGGGATCGTATAAGGAAGGTTGAGTAACTGGGGTCCCGGACTCCCATGCTTCTCTGCTCGCTATCATCAGAGTCATTAGTGCTTCGGGCTCAGGTCTTCCTCCCACTAGTCGATACATTTCATCTCTCTCATTTTTTAAGCGAGGGCATACGAAGAATACGTGCTCTGCATCCTCCACAACATCGGAGCACACAAGACACGTCGCAACGTCATCCAGTTTAAACCGGTGCTGATACGACTGGAAAGCAATATAATGGTGAGGTGAAAGAGCTTTCAGTTTTTCAGTCGAAAGTTCTGTAAAATTGTCTGCAAGTGAGATAATGGTTTGGAGCGAGCATCTGTCAACTTGAACCTATTGTTCATATATAACTTCGTCAATATAGTTCATCCCAAAGAAATTGTTTATCAAATCTTGCAGTTTAGTATCTGGACAGTTACTACACTTCCCAAAATGACAGTGCTCTGTTGGTGACGAGCATTTTAAGCAAAAGGAAATATTTAAAATCCTTTTACATTTTATTTTCAAATGTTATTGGTAATAACTTTGCGCCTGTCAGCATCAATTTCAAGTTTTCATGAATAGCGCACACACAAACTGTATGAGTTCCTGCAGCGCCAGCTAATATACATTCTTTTGGACATAATTCAGAAAATTTTGAGACACATACTTTCATATCAGGGACCTATAATAAATAAAAGAATGTTATCTCTACAATACAATTGCGCTATATACAAATATAAATAAATATTTATTCTTACCGGTCACGAAAAAGGTAATATATCTCAGATAAGTTTCCCAAAACTAATCTTTTTGTTTGTTTGTTTGTGAACTCTCTTGCATTCAACTGTAATACTAACAAAATCTTTCATTGCAGGCATTTTTCTGTTGATGTCCGGATCCCGATAAAAATTCAGTATTTGATCGATTGTATTCTGATGGACTGTATATCTTGGTTTTGCTTTTGCATTGCACAGAATACCTCCTTCCTTAACCAACTGTTTTGTTTTCAAGGCAAGATATTTTGTTGCTCCAAATACTTCTTGAATTTTATACGCACTCCAAGAGAAAGGAAGGACTGATTGAATGGTGATTGTTTCGTTGCTAGAATTTGCTAATTGAAACTTGTCTTTTAATTGTGAAATTATTTCTTTTGAAATTAGCACCTTCATCTACAAAAAGTAAAATCTGATTAACTTTAAAACTACATTAGGTATCATAATTTACGAAAATGTCATATTAATTTACCTTCATCTTGACATTCATTATCAGTTGACTCTGTACACAAAAGTTTGTCGAAAGCTTTCTTGTAAAATGATGTTATTTCCTTCATTTTGTTTTCTCTATATTTAGCGGGGTGCAATAATTTTATGTGTATCAGATGAATATTGATAACGTTTAAAGAATCACTGATTCGATGTATTAATAAAGCAGGTGGTGTTAAATAAAACAAATTGTTTAGAATCATTTGACTCTGTAATAGATAATACCGACGCTGCAGATGTTAATTCTTCAATCTCTGTGTCATAACTGAGAGGTGGATCAGTAACGGGTTCAGAAGCAGACTGAGAGACACAAGCGATTGTGACATATAGTTCACTCGCCTTGTCAGAAATGTAACAATCATAAGTTCTTTTTGGCATACGGTACAAATTTTGTTTCCTTCCAAAATCATGGGGAATTGTGTTTGATACTACACCTCAGTATCCTTTGATATAGCCCTTAGTGATTTTTCTATCGGATAAACATGTTTATCAAACGGATCGCAAAATTTAAATTGTTTTCCCGAATAAAACTTAAAAAAACCGATGTTCATGACTTACACAGATTGTTTCTAATTCTACAGTAGTCTCACTTCTACAAAGAATTAAATAAAGATCTTTCAGAAAATGTATTCACATGTTTAAATTTATCTACAGCAGAACACGTAGTATTGTTACCTCCTAGTGAACACGTTCTCCTAGGTAATTCCATGGTAACAGCTACACCAGTTGCAAGTACAACATGTACAATACGTCACAATAACCTAACGTCATACAGGTAAAAAAAAATATATTAACGCATGGTCGTGAGGTGCGGAAGCGCTATTTCGGAGCTTTTTGAAACAAAAAGTGAAGACTTGAATCTAAACTCATCTTATATCTTTTGTACAATAAAGTTTTAAAAATCAAAATGTTTGTTTATAATTCATTTATTGGATTTCAAGTCGTGATGAGTTAGCAAGGAATTCAAATACGTGAAAATCAAAATTTTAAATTTAAATTACTATAACTTTGAAAGTTGTTAATTTCCAACGCCAAAAATTAATGGAATTAGAGTTCATTAGACTTATTTTCAACTACTAAAATTGCATTAAATTCTGAGATGGATTATTCAAGAAATAATTTTTTAACAAAAAATATTTTGACATTTTTGTTGAAATTCTAAACGTATGTTGCCATTTTATGGATCTGAAGGTTACTTTTTCTGTAAAATGAAGTGTCTACAAACA
>NNCF01125965.1:390340-400909 GCA_002313205.1 Laupala kohalensis | reverse complement strand
TAATTAGTTAAAGAGGGGTCAAACGCAGTTGCTCATTATCACTTACTTGACTCCATTAGTCAGCTTCCCCAGAACTGCTTACTTTGACCCAATAATGACAAAATCAACCAGGATATTCAGGGTTCGAACCACTTTATTGGTCGTAAAATATACCTTGTCCTTAATAAAGGAAACACAACACTGGAAAATTGACTTAATTATTTATTTCTACTAATAATACATTTCACAACGTATTTTCAAAATAAACCCTCCTCATAAAATGTAATGTTAAAATACATTTAAAAAATAAAATAATTTTCAAAATCCCCCAATATGCACAGATATGACATTCAATAACATAATATTTCTTATTTGTTCTTCTTGATTGCTGCACTGCCTCATTGATGTAAAAGTTTAATGATCAAGAGGCGCTTTTATGACTTTGCCACAATACCAGCCTGACCTGGCTTACGATCGTGGGCCATAATTACTCCATAAAAATTAATATGCCTCCTACAGTCTTCGGCTATTTCACACGCTTTACCAGAAGTTCCCTTGATGTTCACACAACCTTGAGCACACCAAACGCTGCGAGTCATGCAAATTACCTTAGTGTTCAACAGAATGGCTTCCCGCTACAGAAAGGCACGCCGTTATGCTCATGCGGTCCTTCTCAATGGCTCCAGGTGGTGACGTTCGCTCGATCCTCGATGACAGCGCAGAGGCTCCCCCACTCGGAACGGAGAAAGGTCATCGCCTTGGTCACCCCACTCAACTTGACGATAATGAGTAACGGCGGAATACCATGTTCATTTCCAAAAACGTTCATCACTCGCGAAAATCCGTTCTAAAATGAGAGTTAGATCGCGCAAAGTTCACAAACTGAGCCCAAACGCTGGTGGTGAGACCCGAACTCAACAAAATCATGATTCACCGTACGACTAAAAACAAACGAGTGAGCGGCTGATTATAATCACTGAATCAGAAGCAACTTTAAAGGAGATCGACAAGACGTATTGCTCAATATCGGAGATTTTCAGAGTGAATGTTATCTGATATCTCATCTCGTACCAAGTTCATAATAATCTCATTATCACGAACTCTAAAAATATGTAACACATTCATCATAGGTGAAAGATTTTAATCCATCTCAAATGAGTGATCTCAAAAGTCACAGTACACGACCTCGTAATGAACCAGTGAGAATGAACCGAAGAACTCTGAATAAGCAAAAGAAGCCGTGTCCTCGTGGTGTCTGTCTTTTTGTAATCGTCTCCCCCGTCACAGCCCCAAAAACTTCGAAAATCACTCCACCCTTCTCTGACAACGATTTTTTGGCAGCCAATGGCTATCAATTTCTACTCCCCGTGGAGTATCCCTGATAGGGTTGTCATGAAGTGACGTAGGTCGGTTCTCAGCCATTGACCGTATTTCTTAATACTCCTGCTTTTCCTCCGTGCGTCTTCCCATCTGTTTATTCTCCTGCACTTTCCATTAGTTGCAACCTTCTTTTCTCACCACTTTGTTTAACTTAGATAATAAAGCCTCATCCTCAGTAGATCTCGGTCACTTTATTTTGACATGTCTGGTAAAATTTCCACAACACCTCTTTCCACTACGAGTCTCGAAGATTGGTTTGAGTGGTCGTTCCCTTACACCACTACGCTGCCGAAGATTGCTCTCTAACTCAAAATTCCCAAGTGGGTATCCGTTCTACATGAATATTGTTTACAAAAGGCCTATTTTTCCCTTCTTCTTAGTTCTACGAAACAGAGTATCGTTTTTATCTTTCTCGAGAATTCTAACAAGATGTATCCCCCTTATTCATATTTTGCCTCGCGACATACCAACAACTCCTCTCAAAGTGGCTAGGGCACGTACACATATATCAACACGTACCCTTTACCCAGTGACAGTTATCGCATTCGTCCCTCCGAACCGATGAAGTTAAAATTTCTAGTATCCTTTCCCCCTTCAAGAATTGTTTATAACTGGCATTCATTTTTCCACACTCTCCAATTTTTTTAGGACAACTAATTTTGCGTCTCTTCCACTTAAGAAATTACTACTCCTGTACCAAACACAGACCTACGAATTAAACACTTAATATTTATTTTATTCTTAAACCTCGCCTGAATGTGTGCTCCTAACCAGTATTTTTCCATCGTGTCATCCCTTATGGCTATTACTCTTGACACACCAGACCCCGTTTAAATTCCTGAAGCCAGCTTGCCAGCCTGCTCGCTTCTCGTCGCAAGACAACCTCCATTTCCAAATTCTTAAAAATTCCGACAATATATGGCTTTCATATGTCTTTTACGGGTTCAGAAAAACTGCAACGAATTATTTTTCACATATATAAGAGAGAGACTTTATGGGCTAATACCCATAATTTTTATGAGTGGATTTGTTTCCCGACACAGGTGAGCTACCCGTATATAGGAAAGATATTTGATATCATAGAAAAATATAAATTCCAAAGTCTAAAACCACACCTAGATTGAAATATGAAACAGCCATAAATGTTTTAAAATAAATTTAATGAAATGAATTGAATGATTACAGCCAATAAAATGTACATCAGCAGTTGCATGTTGCAGCCGTATGTTACATTAAGCTAATAGCAGCATTTATTTTATTTTGTTTGATATTGTCATAATTATTAGCAATATCTAAGATAAAGTGTAATAATTTTCTCTTATATTCTACATCGTGATTGAATAAGTAATAATTTGGTAGAAACGTTTTGTTGTAAATATTCTATTTTACTTCACTTATCTGCTGTTGGGTTATGTAATATGATAATGTGAAATAATAAGTTTGTAATCTTTTTTTACATAAAAATCTTAAATGTCCATCTAATGACAATATTCTATTTGGAAAGTTATGTTACCTCTTAATTGTCATGTTATATATTCAGTAATAGTACTTTTTTAAAGAAAAAATATGGGTGTGCATCACCAATAGATGTCGCATTTGCAGATTTTTTTCATTTCCTATTTTTCAATATGTACTAGTTTGCACTAATTCGATGTCCAATTTGCTTTGAATTTATCATATGTTAGATCTTAGTGATGCGAACTCAGAAAAAGACTGCCAATAAGCTAATATGAATAAGAACTTACCTTGTGTACTAGTAATGTTACCATGTAATTTTTCATACCACCTTACTTTCTTGAATCTTTATTATTGTGCTCATTCTAATGTGCCTGCCTGTAATTATCACAGCAGAAATAAGTGCATAAATTCGTAAGTTTTTTCAAAAAAAGGAGAGGACTTGATAATGTTGATTCGGTTGCTTCTAATGTGTGTGATATGATCAAAAGTGAAGTGATTCAGTACTACTCCACCGAAGAGTGGTAAAATGCATCATTCCTGCGTGACTAACTTTTTTATTACCAACAGAAATGATGTTTTGCCTCGGAAAGTGGCTATAAGACATTTTGGGATAAAATCCATAATTATCATGTGCGGATTTGTTTCCCGATCCACTTCCCGCTCAGAGAGCGCGCGCGGCTCATCGAGCAGCGCCGCGTCGGCGACCGGTGGAGCGCATCCCCGCGCCGCCAATCAGAAGAGGATGGAGGCGGCGACAGAGGCGACGGTTCGAGACGGCGAGACTAGACTACACTAGAGACTAGACCGACGTGCAAGGAGGCGACGGTTCGCGACGGCACCGGGGACACTACCCCGCGTGCAAGGAGTTGGTGGACCGTGCAGAGGCGACTGTTCACGACAGCATCGGGCACGCTACCCCGCGTGCAAGGAGACTACCACGTTCTCCAACTTCACGGCCGCTGGGCTGCCTGTCTTAATCCGAGATCAAGGAATCTCGGATGGAAGAACGTATTTTGTTTAGTTATGGAGTTGGATTTAATGGAAGATTTCAACTTAATGGGCGATATAATGGGAGATTTCAACTTAAATTTAATAAAACATAGGTCATGCGCAGCTATTAATTCAAAAACTTGTTTGTTAGCCTGAATCTAAAGATTCTTCCACTCGAAGCAACACATCATACGAGAGAGACTGAAACGTGGATTGATCATATCATTGTGTCCAATATAGAAAAAAGTACTACTTCACGGACAGACACTTTGGAATATCAAAACATGATCTTATGTGTCTCGTATAATCTTAAATCTCCTAGGTACAATTTAAAAATAATCAAATCAGAGACTTCAAAAAATTTGATTAAGAAGCGTTTCAAATAGAAGGAACGATGCTTCTGTGGGAACTCGTGTATAATGAAAACGTTTTGGATCGAAAAGTCAAAATATTTTCGAGTTTACTTACTCAGCACATAAACAAGAATCTGCCATTGAAAACGGCTCGCGTAACTCGTCCCCCGGCTCCCTGGATAACTAACGAAATACGAAATTTAATGAAGGAAAGGAATGTAGCTCATAACATTTTCCGACGTTCGAAATGTGACAGTGATAGAAATATTTACGAAAAGTTAAGAAATTTAGTCACTAGCAAAATTAGAACTGCTAAAACTAGTTATTTTCATCATTTTCTCGGTGCAAATCACGATAGTAAAACTCTCCGAAGTCTTGGTGTCGGGAAATGTCAATCCACATCACATGTTAATATTCCACTGAACGATCTTAACCAATACTTTGTGAATTCTGCTCCGGATCTTAGTGATATAGTAAAATCTAATACTCTCGAATCAATAAAAGTTCCTGAAAAACAATAAACTGATCTTTTCTACTTCTCTTGTGAAAACTCTGGTACATAATTAAAAGTCTGAAATCTAACGCATCTGGATCTGATTACATAAATGCTAGGCTCTTGAAACTTTGTGCTCATATAGCAATACCAGCCATTACAGACATAATAAACTTTCCTGTCTGTAGTGGTTCCTATCCAACTGCATGGAAAACGGCTCTCATTCACCCATTGCAAAAAATCCCTCATCCCACCTCTCCAAGCGATTATCGACCGATTAGTATACTTCCAACTCTTTTAAAAGTGCTCGAAATCAAATAGAAAGTTATTTAATGAAAATTAGCATCAGTCAAGTTTTCAAACTGGTAAAGACACAGGAACGGTTCTACTGACAGTCACTGAAGATATTAGAAAAAAATAATTAACATTTAACTCAACTTGCTATAAACTTTCAATATTTAAAACAAAAGAGAACTAGAAATGATGAACTTCTCTTGGTACCACAACACAGAACAGCCATATTCAACAAGTCATTTATAGTAAGTACAATCCGTGACTGGAATAAACTACCACCGGATGTGAGGCGTTCGAATAGTGTCCGTATATTCAAAAGAAAATTAACCTCTTAGTTGTGCCAACATCCTCCATAGTATGAAATAAATACCTAGGCACTTTCCCTAATATCTTACTTTTTATTATTATTATTATTAATTTACTCAATTACCATATTTTCCTTCTCGTGCAAACGCCCCAACATTTCAACCACCCTTTCTTCTATCTCTTTATTCTTAAAAGTATCTTCTCCCCATATTACTTCTATTATTCCCTCTACCCTTTCTATTTCTACCCTCCAATTCTACATTTTTGTAACTTCCCAAATGTAAGATATTGTGTAATAAAATGTCCTGTAATTTGAAATTAATTTTTTATGTAATTTAAGATGTAACCCGCAGTATAATGTAATATCTATGAGTTATTTTATTCTGTGTAAAATACAATATATCCTAACTGTATTTATATTTGTATTTTTGTACATTTTTGTAACGTTTCTCTTAATTTTGGTACAGTTGTTATGTAATGTTATATTCATTTTTCTGCAAAACTCTGTTTTTCCTTTCTGATGATATTCTTTTCTAACAGGTACTACATTAGTTTATAAATCAATTTTATCTTATAAATTATTTGTTATGTTCGACCTTAAGCCGCCATCCTGATTGGGGATTTCGCTGGGTTTCCCTCAGTCACTTAAGGTTCAATACCAGGATGGTCCTTAGCTTATTTTCCCAGTAGTAGATATAGTAAATACCTTCCCAATCAAACTAATTTTGTAATGATTTAGTAAATATTTTTAAAAATATGAATATTTAAAAAAATATATGGTTAGGCAGAAGAGCAGACCTCAGTCTGAGTCTCACCACTAATAAAGTCATTTAATTTATTTAATTTTGTTTTGCTTTTGAGTAATAAATAATTTGATTGTTGTTGTGTGTTCCTGCCTCAGAGACTAGCCGGCTCCCTCCGCACATATGGTCGGAGGTTCCTCTCGACTCCGCAATAATCTGTCATATTCTCTTTTGTCAATAGTTTCTAGAGAAACAAATTGTCGTCACAATATAAAAATATATACATACTTACACACATACATACATATACATACTTAAACATTTGTTCATATATCATGTTTTTGTGGGATCACATTCAACGATTATGATCCCACAAAGTTATCATATAAATCTGCTTCTGATTCTTTCACCATTCATCAACATGAAGTGTATTGTATACTACACATAATACTTGTATATATTTTCTCTTCAATTGTATTTCCATGTTTATCATCACCGGCAAATAGATTAAGGAATTTACATTTTCAATCTTAATAAATTTTCATGTTATGATAAGATGAATATTTCTAAAACATTTCACAAATTTATTTTCCTGGAGTTTATTATCAAAGATATATATGCTGACCAATCTAGAAAATCATTCAGACTATCTATTATACTATGAATAATAGGGGAGCATATTTTAGGGACCCTTGAGATCCTCATTCTCTCTCCAAAATAATCTGGAAAATTCTTGGAATCTTTTCTCTCATTCATTCAACATCAGTATTGTATCTAGGGGGATCATCGGTGGTGGTCTACTCCTGGCCTTCGGCAGGGGTCTCTAAAACACAATAAAAAAATTGAGTTTTGAAACGAACTTAATTTCAAATTTAATTACTTTACAATCATTTCATAACATAAAATAAATAGCAGCTGAGATCATTATTAAAAACCATTATTATCTATTGAATAATACATCTCAAATTCAGTGTTATTTAATGATTATTATTTATCATCAACACTCTGAATAATCTATAGTTTGATAATAATACATGCTTGTGTAATAACTTTCTTGTGTTTTATTAAATACAAATTTGTTGGTTATGTAAATATTATAACATGTACCGAACTATTTTTGTAGTTTATGATTATGTTGAAATGATAAATCCACCTCTGCCTTAGGGGCCTTGATCAGAATTGATGGGATGGTCCCTTGCTTGCTTCCCAAGAGTAAATAAGTTTATTGTCCTCCATGTGTTCATATGCTTTTATGATAATAAAAGTTTATTTATTATTTATTTATATCATGTTGAATTTCAAATTTCTTTATGTAATACAAAACACACCATTAATACATTCCTATATGGAGCCTCAAAAAAAAACAACATGTAAGTATACCCTGAACCTCATTATGTGTAAGTATACCTCTAGTTGATGGTGAGTTTTGAGTTAATCTGATAAATAAAATTTGTTTAGTTCTTCATGATATATTAAACATCAAATTACTGCAAATTTACAAACATGAAACAAAAAATGTTCCAGTTCTATAAATATACTATACTAGTTAATATTATTACATTCATTCATAATTATCAAAAAATACAATGGTGAATTTGGGTGGGGTGGGTGCTTCTGCAGTCAATTTCCCTCAAACATGAAAATCCCCTCAAAAAATAAAAAAAAATCCCCTTAACATAATTAATATCATATATATTAATATGCAAATATTCGAGAAATTTTTTGTTCCTTTTCTGGGTAAATGCATGGAGCAAAACACAAAAATGAAGTATCAAACTTATACACCTTGAAGGATGTGTTTACAACTTCCTTATGTTTCATCTTTCACCTTTTCCTTTCTAAGATGACATTTAAAAATTACTTCAGGAAAAGAAGCTACTTGTCTCATTTATTTTAAAAATGAGTACTTGACTTCTTGAGTACTAAAAAATAACATTCCTGATGAATCTGATCATACAGTATCTGCCATAGTATTCAGGTCAATAAAAGCTTGCTAAATATAAGTAAACATATTTTCACACAGAATGTTAGTTTCATTCAATTTTTGGTGCAATTCAATCACACAGGTTTAAGTATTAAAATAAAATCCTGGATCTGCTACTGATGTTATAACATCGGTATATAATACTTGGTGACTAGGAAGACCTTAACTAATAGTGCCTGAACCTATTGGAAATTCTTTTAGTTTCTTTCCAATCAAAGCATGATATTTTAAATGACATGGAGAAATCTTTTACCTTATACTTAAAATGGTTATGCATTTTAATTAGTCAAATATTTCTCTTCTCCTTTCTTATACATTACATTTTAAAATTCTTTTAATCAGGTTTTGTTTTTCCAGTATTTAATAATTCTAATTTTAACAATGCAATTTATTATTTCTTAAAATTGAATCTTCTTGTTATATTGGTAGATTTACTTCCATATTTTGGAACCTGTAGTCCATTCCTATTACTTTTGAGAAATTGTGAAATTAAATTCTCATTTTTTTAAATACCTCTTTCCCCATATACTTATCACTACCTGAGAGATCTGTCTCAGGCTTAAACCAGTCCAGAGTATAAACTGTGGATGAATGAATAAATAAATGGTCCAACAAAAAATAGTCATTATCCAAAACCTAAAAAAAATTCAATTATGATGTGGGTCTACAATTTTCCTCCCGAGTATACTGTCAATTCTTTATTCCTATTTATGGAACATCATCATATTAAGGGATAAATCAACAAAGACAATACTTAAGAGATAATGTGTACCTCCCCTCCCCCGAGATGCAGTTCAGGGAATTTTATCTGGTGACTTCCTTTCTTCCTTGTATTGGTATTTATGGAATAATGACATTTGATAAGACTGAGTTACTTACTAATTATTTACCATGTCTTACTTGAAACTTCTGTGCTCTTTAATACAAAACTGTAAATAAAAAACTTATTCACAGCCGGAGTTTAAAGCGCAGTTTGCCATAGAGAGTCCTGTCATTCAGTAATTCTTGTCAACAATTCACATGCAAAAAAAAAAAAAATAAATAAAAAATAAAAAAACATTTCATTGAAACTATTGAAAGCACAGTTAAAAACTACCTACAAGAACATAGTAATAAAGAATGCTCCTATAATGTTAGAAAATTAATTGATATTTGTAAAGAAATTTCCATTAAAAATGTTTCTGAAATCCATTAAATAGTTTTACAGTTAAGTCAATAGTGACAAATTAATGTGGTTTTATCAATGTTTAGCTTAAGGTAAAATACTCCAAACAGTATCTATCTACATCTTGTTCTGTTTCATTCATTATCGTTTAAATTTTACAAAAAAAATTGCAATTTTTTTTCTTTTGAGACAAAACTTTCAACTTTATTTTAAAAAATAACATACTTTTAATAAAGAGTATTGGAAACTTTGCTTTAGGCAGAACTATAAAAACTAATTCTTTTCCCTATCCCATGAAGCTTCAAGCCAACAGACTTTTACTTGCTTTTATTTCTTTTTATTGTAGTCTTTGTAAATGGGAAATGTAAGAGTGCTATTGATACTTATATTCACAAAACAATAGGAGGTAGGAGGTGGGTGGTATGGCTATTGTTAGTAGGTGGGTCAGTTAGGTATGGTGCAGTTGCGCACCATGGTCAAGAAATGTCTAAGAGAATTTTAAGGGTCTCTCGAGAGGTCAGTGTTTTAGTTGCACGCTATGGTCAGCTCCGGTGTTGTTTTCCTTTTCTTCGCAGATAACTGTGGGGCCTATAGCAATTCTTTGTCACCCCAAAAGCTATAGCAAAAGCATTTTAACACATTGATTTAATTCATCTTTTTTTTTCAAAAGTTAAAAAACCCAGAGATATATAACATTAGAAAGTTACGATATGAGATTCTTTTATGTTTCTGTCTGATAAATACTTTTGTGAACTTAAAAGCCATCTCACACTGTTAAAACTGATATTATTGTATTATAGAGAATAGTTTGTCTGATTACTTCTTCAATAAAATAATTTCATCATCTTCCAGACAACTTTGAGAAATGTTTGTGTTTTTTTTAAATTTAAAACTTGTTATTCACCTGATGCAGACTGTGCCCACAGTCGATATGTTGTGTTGAAAACTATGTTAAACAAACAAAGTCTGAATATGATGAAATTGTTTTGTTGATATTATTATAATTCCTATAATGGCAGTGTGGTATCTCACCATCACAGAGGGCATCGTTTAATGATTCCCTGCTCTTAATCTCTACTACAATTCAGTTATATTTAGATTATTTCTTAACTTTAAGAACAGTAAATAAATTTAAAGATTTTGTAATGGATTCAACGATAACTGTTGAATGTCAGCTGTGAGGCAGTTTTCTTACATTTTGTTGTTTTCCAATACAGATTTTCTGAGACATACAAATTGTTAGTTTCATCAGCAAAAATTATTACTAATAGCCATAATAAATATACCAATAAAAAATAGAAGAGAATCGACGTAAGGCGGTGCATTGATTATATTTCATGGATTCATTAGCAAATTTATGTTAAGAAAAAAGGAATAAGAATATTTTGTTTTTCTGAAATTTATAGATTTTTTTTTTTTTTTTT
>NNCF01125965.1:370111-390275 GCA_002313205.1 Laupala kohalensis | reverse complement strand
ACATGACTCTCCCCGCGTGTGGGACTCGCCGAATGACTCAGCCATACCCACTAAAAACCCTCCTGAATTACAACTCAAAACTCAAATCCTAACATATCTCACGACTGTACTAAAACCATTTTAAAAAAAGAGGAAAGAGGAAAATGAAAGATACCCTAGCCCTAATAGCGTCGGGATCGAAAAGAACAAGAGGTGACCAAGGGAGGTCAGAAAAGAGAAAGGAAGGAGCATGGCACAAGTAAGTGGAAGTAATGCCAGACTCAGCTTTTATAGATTTGTTCACAAAATTGTATCATTTAAAGTTAAAATAATGACATAGTTTTTCCTTGTTGAAAAAAAACACCTTCTGCAAAGAACAAATTTTTTAAATGTCAAAACTCACATCTTACTTCAAGTACCTGAAACAAATTTCATAAGATATTCTAGATACATGGTATTGACATTTTGCTGTTACACAATAGTTTTAAAGATTATTTGTTCATTTGAAACATTCACTAAGTCAAAATTAAATTCACTCTTTCTTATAGCTCATTTTGCTAATTTAGATACCGAATTTAAAAATCTTAGTTACCTTACTTCAGGTAACCAAATAAAAATAAAGTTACCTGACTTTTCCAGCATTTAAATACTTTTTCAGACTTTGAACACATTTTCAATGCATTTCTCATGGAGAAAATTAAAATTAAAATCTTTATTTTAAAAAATTAGAACTTTAAATTAAAATCTGGCTCCTCGGTATTTCAGTACTTAAAATTATCTTTGAAGTGAAGAAAAAAACATCAACATAATTTAATAGCATTTGGAGGTAAT
Organism: Laupala kohalensis; assembly: GCA_002313205.1. Classification (NCBI taxonomy): domain Eukaryota; kingdom Metazoa; phylum Arthropoda; class Insecta; order Orthoptera; family Trigonidiidae; genus Laupala; species Laupala kohalensis. The sequence continues at coordinate 389,465 of NNCF01125965.1, read as the reverse complement.
ACGATGTCAAATTGGAGCGATCACCCATATATCATTATACATCAAACAAAAGTTTTGGCATCGATAAGCAATTGCGATATAAAATAAATTTGTAAAGAAATAATGAACTTATCAAATAGTTTGCCAAAATTTTGTACACTTAATAAATAAACACATAGACGTCATGTATCATTTTAAATTACCATTGTGATAAAAATAAATTGTATTTTAGACTTTGAAAGTATGTATTACTTCCAGTGTGTATGAATATTGTAATATATAAAAATAATGGGGTAAAAATGAGATTATGAGATTCGTTAGTACCAAGTCCCACGTTGCAGCGTCGATTGTAATATAAAAATATATGGGGTGCAAATAATTACTACACTTACTTATCTAGCCCATTCGGCAAGTACTTTCTGGGATAATAAATTTCCTCCTGCTATAAAATGGGTAAGAGAGGATCGGGGTTCGGCCGATATCTTACGTGAAATACACATTAATTCTTCGTGAAGAAAACACAGCTTTTATAAAATACTGGTTTAATTATTATTACCCAAAAATTCAAAATACAACATTTCATTTAACTGTTTCCCCTTTAAGCACTTCCCCCAAAAAGACATGCAACTAATTACTTCCAAGTTATACATCACTGACTTTAATACTTAACGGAATGAGTCCGTTTGAAAATATTTTAAGGTTTGTGACTCTTTAACATCGTTTATCACACAAGTGTTCCCACAGTTCATTATCGAAGCTTTTCTTCACATAAAGCATCTCAATAATAAAAGTCACAATTTGCCACAAGTGTGTTTGGCATGCTTATGTTATCACTTGATGAAGTTTTCGATTGCACACTATAAAGTGAACAAGGTACCAATAATGACCCTTCATAGAATTACCTTACAAATGATGAGAAATACAGCACCAACCGTCGTGGGATGTCGTTGACCTTCGGGAGGTATGGATGCCCTGGTTCCACGTCTCGCCGCTGTGGTCCCGTCCGAACCAAAGCCCTTCCAGATTAATTGCTGTTACCATACCAGTTCGAACCCCTCACCGGACGTTGAATGTTGGTCGGAGCAATCTTAAGCGAAACTTGATGAATACATGAGTGCATCACCTACTCTCGTAATAATTGATTTCGCCACTCTTTATAAAGTCAGATTGTTCATCACCCGAAGGATCACAGCGTTAACCGGTCTGTTCATTAATGTCAGTTTACCTCTCAGAACAAAATCAATGTTCTAGAATAAACCGATGCGTCGCTAATAATGCGTTGACACCTAAAATGTCTCTTCAATAAGATATGATCGTACTGATCGTACTCAAAATCAGAAACCGTAATCACGATCAAAAATCTAAGTCAAACTCCTCGTAATACTGATGAATAATGCTCATAATGAAAGTACTGTTCGTGCTGATCAAACTCAAAGTCAAAAGTCTCGTAACAATGCTCCTAAATGATAATGAACAAACTCTAAGTAAGAAATCGTAGTAATAATTCTCATGATAATAATGATCTCGGAGCGTCTGCGCTCCAACCTTAAATAAACAACTCCCTTCTCTGACGGAACTGGGCAACAAAGCTCCGCCCCCACGCTGACACAATTTCCATCAATTTTTCACTCACATGGCTCTCCTCCAATTGGTTAAAATTTCTGTGACGTGCTTTTTATCAACCAATAACGAAGCTTGTTTCAACTAACACTACTTCGTTTTGTGATTTGGTATTTTTCCTAAATTGACATCTAATTTCCGATTCCAGGGTCTGTGACGCACTTATCTCACAATGGTCTATTCATTCTATTAGGAAAAATCAATTTCTCCGCCCCCTGCAAAACAACTTAACTTTGACGTGTCTGCTAATCATCATACTCTTCTTCTTTGTATGAACTCTCGCCCCCTTGTACAATCGTCGCTCACCCTTCCTCTCTGTCCTTTCTGAGGTTTTTAACATTGAGACCTCCATCGATCAACATCGGCTAATTGGGTCTCCCTCTTGCGAAGGATTCCGAACAGTCCACCATTCATTCCTTTGCCACACTCAGTCCATTTGTATTTTTCCTATGATTTCTCGCAATATCACGACTACTTGTTTGTTCCTCCTTTCCACAGCGTCTGGAAACTCGTTCCTAACAATAACTGTCTTTCCCCTTCCATTATTTCATCTTGAAACATCAGAACTTTTTCCAAAATTACTAAAACGTATTATGAAAGTTTTGAAACCAGATGTTTTGTTATTAACCCTGGGCAGCGTCTCGTCGCTTGCTCAAGAGAGGGTCGCCTTCCCATTCCACTAATCTTTTGTTAACAACTCGACAGAAAGCAGACCTTTCTGAGAACCCGTAGCTACTTGCCTGCGTCGGTTGAAGGGTCTTTGTTAAGAGACGTTTTATTTTCGCGCCTGGTTGGACTCGCGAATACTAAATTTCTTCCATTTATTTCAAGGTTTTTAAGAACAAAATACCGAAATTAATAATTTATTACAATATATAAAAAAATAAGTATTTTACGATTTATCGCAATGTGATCGAGTTTGGACTCCATTTTCGTGAAATTTGAAGCAGATTCCAATTATTGTTTATAACAAAAATAAGTATCAAATATTAAAAAATGGTATGACTTATGGAGCGTCTTGCAATGACTCAGTGAAAGGCTATTGTCTCCCAACCCTTACCTGCGCTGGCGGAGGTAACTATGGGAAAAAATGTTTAACTAAAATTGCAGATTTTTGGTTAGCTGACAAGAAAATATAGGCAATGCTGGAATAGCGGTGATTTTATTACATCTTAGTGGTCAATTTGAAGTTACAAATTAGTAAAAGGTAAATTTGATTCGTATTTTACATTTCCTTTTTTCACTATCAATCTCACAAACATCTGTCCATGAACGGTGTAAAGATGTCTGACCTACTGGTATCGTAAGTGCACCGGAGACAAACAGCGTCCAGAAGTTCGGTTTTTAGCCAAGTGTTGGGAAACCCATTGACATTCATCACGTAATGTAGGGCCACTATAGTGATGCGAGCTTGTGACAACGAACGAATGGAGTTGGAAGTTTGCAAATGGCGTGACGCCTGTGACAGATTCTCCGCACCCGGGCCAAGCATATCGTGATGTGATCGCACGTACAACCGCTCCCGTTGAAACCATCGTGATGAAAAACAGGCGAGTGCCATTGGATAACATTGCAACCACCATGTTGAGATAACATTAACTAGCTTAAACATACCTCAGCCCATCCTCCATTCGCGTAAGGTGTCTACAAATTGGTGCACTATCCAGTGGTGGCGATTAGGGACCAAAAGTGGAGGCGGGGGCGCGAAAGAATGTTGTCAACAAGTAATATTAAAATAATGGAACATTTATTATTCTTATTGCTATTATTATTCACTAGAGTATTAACTTAAATGTTCAAATGTTTTATTATTAAAAACATTGGAAAACACGTATGGTTGCATATGAAAAATCAATATAAATATATTTCAAAATCGATTTATATCGTATCAATATATTGAAGTAATTGTTTTTCTGCTATTATACAAACGATACTAAATCACCTGACGTATAAAAATCTATTTTATATGAATTGACAAGTCAAGTTCAATATGTAAGAGGGGGCAGTGGCAAAACGTTTTCCAAAAAATTCCCCTCCAAAAAAAAAAAAAAAAAAATACCGGGCCTCAAACTTTTGACATAAATTATGAAAATGTTGAATAATTTTTCGAAAAAATTTAAAATTTTGAAACATGCATAGCGGTTAAAATATATATATTTTCCAATGGAACACAAAAACTATTTTTTAAACATTCGTTTAATTACACAAAATGAATAACCATGGACTTTCGTTATTTGGACAAATAAAGTAATTGTTTTGCCAAAAGATGCTCTATACTCAATATTCAAATTTGTCTACATACAATAAATTTAAGGAATTTAAGATGTTTTAGCTGTGTACCTAAGTAAATTTTTACACTACAATTCATACATTGCAAATCACTTTTGTTTTGAAACAGTTTAAAGACTCCTCATGCATTTGAGAGATCGACTGAAGTTTATTTCATTTCTTACATTCAAGATTTAATGTAACGAAAAACTGTTCGACAGTTTTGACTCTTTGCCAGAACATACAAAACTGATATCTACCACACTTTCAGGGTCTTCGGACCCTTCCGACTCCCGAATTGACTCATGATTTTATTTGATGTATTTGTGAAAATCGGAATATGTAGATAAATTTCAATGCTTAGATTTTACGGCAACAGCTAATGTCTCACTTTCGTTTTATACGTAAATAAAGGGGAAGCACTGGACATACTAAAATAATATTTTCAAGTGTGAAACGAATTGAAATTATTGTTCCAAAATTCCAGATTGTTCCAAAAACTGGATGCCCGAAATGAATCGACGTACCTCAGAACAAAGAATCGTCGGGCGACAGCGACGAGACTCCAACCGGCGATGGAAACCGTCGTGTACTTTCTACACACTGCTGTGAGCGTCTCCACCACTGACTGCGGCGCTGCTGCAATCACATGACATTTTCTGCACATTTTCACTGCAGGTTTTAAATAATGAAATAAATCAAAAGAAAAACAATAGGGTGATATCCACATTAAGAATAGTATGTTTTTTATAATTCGCAGTTTTATACTGTTAAAATTAAATTTTTATTTTTCATTCAAAAAGTACCCCCCCACCCCACCTAATCACCGCCACTAACTCTATCAACTGACTCTGTAATGAATAGTGTACTATAGCTTTTTTATTAGTTCCCCATGGCCGCATGAAATCTTTATGATTAGTGCGCTAGCTCACACTGATGTAAATGCCACGTGCCTTCCAAAGTAATATTATGACAGTACTCAAAATGAAAATGATTAAAAATTCAAGTGAGTCTACAAGAAGACTTCTGTGTGAAGTTCTAGCAATATTTCTCATCAGTATAAACTTGTTCAAATTAAAGTGTACATCTGCAGAGCGGGAGAGATTTGAAATCCAAGATTCCTTGGAAAAAATTTATAGTTGAAACACCTTTAACGTTACGTAGTGTGGAAACCTGGTTGACTTGCAACGAGATCTCCTCTTTCGTGCGGTTGAATAAATAACACTTGGCTTCCAACTTGGTCTTTGAACAATTTATTGATGCAGACCAGTCTTGGTTGAACAATTGAAAATAATAAAGAATTCTAAGACACCGTGTGACAGACGATCATACAATGAACGTGGAATGTCGTCAGGACTTGCGTTTTAGAACACAGTGCCAGTGGCGACGGTCCGCGCTATCGGACCCTCGGGAAGTGCAGCGTCGCGTTGACGTGCTCGGAGTAGAATTCTTCAAGGGATCTGGATTCGGCGACGGCTTCGGCGTCGAGTCTTGTAGATTCCAGATTCGGTAGTCGCGCTGTTCCGGGGGTGAAGATCCTCGGCAATTGGCGTCGACGTTTGGGGTTCTTCGCGTTCGGCGAAGTCTTGAATTTAAATGCCTGACGGAGCTGGGCTGGTTTTTAGCGTGGCGTCTTATTTCTCAGGGCTGCTTGTATACGTGTTCCGAGTCGTGGAAGTACGTATTATAATGAAGCTTGATGCTTAAATAATCTCGGAGCTGATAATAGTATGTGCTCGTCGAGATGAGAACTTGGACATATGTAGAGCATGCATGGAGCGACTGACTAGCGCAGGAAAGATCGTTGGAATGAATGTTATTCGTTTCCTAGGGAAGCTTCTTGAGGTAGAGATATCTGAACATCTAAGTCATATTAACTCCGGTTGGATTAGAAAGGAGCGGTCTTGTGGATGCTGTTATAGCTTAATATTTATATTTATTTGTTGGTGCTCCCGTATTTCATGGATGGCGTATTTCATGGATGGATTTGTTGAATTTACGTTGAACCATACGTTCGTTTATTATTCTTTGCCTAGGCCTTGCAATGTGTTGGCCATGACTCTGACGCTATGCCTTAGAACTCTCGTGTACAGAGGGCTGTGGCTAGTAAATAAACACGCGATGGCGTATGTTTATCGTAGAAGTGAGTATGAAAATCCATCAGAAATCCGTCAGCTTTTGTTATGCTCGAGGGCAAAGCTGAGAGGCGTGACCGTAATGGGGAGGCGTGTAATATGTGCGTATTGTGACAGGGCGCAACTGTTACACACCCAATTAACAATATTTGACATAGATTAAGTCCAATTTTAATTAACATGGTTTGTTTGAAGTTGTCCACTGAGACAATTAAGCAATGCAGGAAAGAAAAATAGCAAAACACTACAATATAATTGTATCAAATTTATTACACAACAATTCAATTTAACATGTTAGATCATTTTGATTTCATCTTGTTAATAAAATAGGCACTTCTCCATCTTCAAGGTAATAAAAGCTTTTAAAATATTAACGACTAGTTGACACAGATCCAGCAAAACTCAATCACTCAAAGTTCATGAGCTGAACACATAACTAGGATTGATTTATGTCCATATCCAGAACTCCTCTACATGTTTTAGACACAGCAATTTCTTGATCTCATTCAGATTTAGAGCATTTCCATAGAAACAACATATTATCAAAAACATATCTGCACTTTCAAAGAAAATAATTAAAATTACCATTCACTAATAAAAAAGGATTGGGATACAAATCACATCAAGTAACTTAAGAACCATGAGGTTGAGAGTTCTAATATAGAATTCAACAACCATAGGTATGTATAATAAGAGAAAGGGTATTATAACTGTCTCTGAAAAGAATCATTTATAATACACATTTCGAAGAGACCATATGTGGGAGGAACTCACGGTTAGAACCAATGATTTCTTCCAGATAAAAATTATAGAAAATAACTCGTTTAGACAAAATCAATTTCTTGTGCTTTCATGTGAGAAAAAATCTCAACCTCAGCCACAGAAATACACCATTTTTACTAGTTAAATGCAGCATTGGTCATATGACAAGACTCTTCTGAACCCCGATCAAGCAAAACAAAACTAGACTGAAAAAATGTCTTAATTTTCTTTCATCTGCTTACGTAGTGAAATCAACTATTTTTTGACATTGACTTTCATAAGGTTACTTAAATATATCTTACATTTCACAAACATTCTCATTAAAAAGGCAAATCACAATTTTTAAAATATAGTGCACTCGGTTATACCAGGCAGACCCAACTGTAAAAATCTTCTGTGTGCTCATGTTTGAAGTTCTGCTGCTTAACTGAAGTACTGGGGAATGTTCGAGTGAACCCTCATAAAATAATTTGAGACAAAGTGAATACACACGACATTGCGGTTCGAGAATGCCTTAATCGTTGTGCACCATTTGACCCGCGCGCCCTGCGGTAGCTTCATGATCAAGTCTCCGAGACGTCTGTCATTGGAGCAGCGACTGGCAGAGCCTTGAGGAAAGCCGATCAACCGCAGCTGCGCGCAAACGCTCGCAGCTCCCACCGGCAGAGGGGAGACGAACCCTGTTCAGCGCGGCGCCGCGGTCCGCGGGGTGCTGTCCACGCTGCCATACAGTGCCAGAGCGCCGTTAGCTTTGCCTACTCCATTGACGGTGGTCGCAGTTTGGGTGGTGTCCGTGATGGGTGGCGCCAGCGGCAGACTGCTCTCAGTGCGACAACGGGGTGCGCGATCGCAAACCACAAACGAAGATATGGCTGCAAGCTACGGAACATGACGAAATATCACATAAAACTTCCTCTACTATAACAATATTTAAGATTTCACTTTTGATGTATTGATAACAAGATAAAAAAACTGCTAGGAGTAAATGATCGTACATCACGATGCATTCTCACAAAATATTCAAATTTGTCACCATCCATTTCCTTCACCAAATCTATTACATCAACTTAAACAATTCAATATTTTCAATATGTATGATTTATATTTCAGTTATTGTATTTCCTATTTAAGTATCACAATGTATAAAAGACACCGGTTTAGTGAAAAAAACACAAAAAACCCGAGTAGTAATTACAACAATGATAGGTGACTATGCTCGAAACTTTGTAAAGAATAGAACTGTGTTTTACCGTTAACTGTAATAACTGCGTCAATTACAGAGCATATAATAAGTAATATAAGTATTATCGTCTTATATTGCTTCACAAGTGCGTGTAAAGTGAACAATTGTATATCCTCAAAAATGTTTCGCAGAGAAACTAGCAAGTAAAATCTACGAGTATTTCTTACCACGAACAGATGCAAGCCGATGACAAAGAGCGTGGCTAATCGGAAATCTACTGCATCGTAGAGAGCGCCAGCTACAGAAGGTCCAATGAAGTCTCCCAGTGCGAAAGCGGATGCCCACAATCCAGAAACAAGCCCATGGGTCGAGATGTCATCAGGAAAGCCAAATGCTCTGAAAACGTCAATCAATATCATTGAAATTTTGCAATATTTTCTCTAATCGAGAATCAGGATTGGAAGAATTGCAGTGACTAAAGGAGATTTCCCCCGTCATGAATGTGCAATATCCATTATACGCCCAGTTCACACATTTCTTCTGTTATTATGAAGAATGAACAAAACCATTGTCCGTCCATTTATTCAACAAATTTTATATTAGCTTAAATACACTTTGTAAATTTAAAATTTTAAATACGATTATATCATATCCATTTTCGGTGGAGCGCTGAATCCCGGGTTACCTGTCGACAGACTTAAGTAATCCCACTGCAAACAGTGCTCAAACTTCCAGTTCTGCCAATTACCTCAGATTTGTGCCATCTTTTGGTTATCCTCGTTTAAAAAAATTAATTCATTATTAGATATCGAAAATTTTCTAGTATTTTTTGAATCCAACTGAGAACAACGAAAAATTACAAGGAACTCGACGCAGTTGCATTAAAGAAGAATGTTCAACCCTTTAAAAGTTTAAACCAACTCTTAATCCTTTAAAACAAGATGTATTTAAGGAAGATTTCCCGACAATAGTGAAAGTTAAATATCTCTCATTTTAACCATTAACACGAAATAAGAAACACCCATAAGGTGTGACTGAATTTACACGAGAATATGTGGGTAGCAATTATAATAAAAAAATCTATTTACGGTAAAGTATCCTTTATGTTGTAAGTAACACAATATTAATTACTGACATTTTAAAACAAAGACATTTAAATTTTATTTTAATTAGTTTATTCATACTGAAATATTTAACCACTCAAAATAAACTTCAACGATAAATCCTCATGGGAAGTGGTTAATACACAAAGGAAAAAAAATGTATATGGCGTATGGTTTCTTTGAGGAAGCAAGTTACTTTTCTCGAGGGGAACAAAATGACTACCAAAGCTGACGGAAGAACGCGAGGAAAATAGGATTGGACCTAAAGAGGTAATAGAGATATGAACGCAAGACCCCATTCTAATTCAATTATTGGCGAATTGGAAGGGCAATTAAACTTATGGTTTTTACTCTATAGTTAATTATTTCTAAGTAAATAGAGTGATGTAGAACTGATCCATAAACTTCAGGTTTGGCGGAACACTCCAACAATCATCGAGTTTCACTCTGCGTTTATCACTGCACCTTATATCTGAAACTGGTGCATGACATCAGCCCTTCAGAATTGGAGTGAATTAAGGGAACAATAAATTGTACATTCAGTGACCGCGAAAAAATAGGCTAATCTCTTCGTTCATTATCGGACAAGTACTTCTTCGGACAAAAGTTCAATGTGTGTCCGAATAATACTTTACATTTTTCTAGGGAACGTTCAGCCAGTTTTGCTCGAAGTGTACGTTTACTTGACTCGTACTTCCAGTGGTTTTGCGTATCTGATTTCGCTAACGCAAGTAACCTGCTAGACCGGGCGATAGCACTTCGGTAGGAAATTGTATACTGCTGCATTTAGCAGTTCTGTCGCCAACAGGTGGAATGCAAACCATCAATATCAAGTTGACATCAGTATTAACATCCTACACGAATAAAATATTCCTAAAGAAAGTGATTTCTTTGGTATTCTCCTGTGACTCGATGTTTTCAATCATGTTTGCAGTAATTAGTAAAATTATTTGTTACATACAAGTTATAAATTTAAGTATCGTTTGTTACTATGAAGTATGAGGGATGGAAAATCTTTTATGTTTGCTTGAGGTGCAATGTCATTTATAATTCTAATTCAGTAATATTTTTGCTCCAATTAATTTGATATTTCTGGAAGGTTATCCAGATATGACATGTTACGCAACACTTGGGGAAATACTATCAATGAAAATTGCGTAATTCGTTCATGTAAATCAAAGGATCTGTTCACAAGTAAAGAGCATTACTTAAGAGAAGACGTCAAGAACTGCTCGTAGACGTAATTGAGAATGAGAGGAGATATTAATCTGATGAATAATGCGGAGCGTCGTTGCCCTTGTTCAGTCTTCGATGACCTGAACAGCAAACATTCAAGCGGATCACTAAGGAAGGATGGGTAGAGACAAGAAGGTTCTGTGCATTCTATTTAATCTGCTGATTCATCGTGAATGAAAGCATCAAGTAATAGAAGTGTGAGGATAAACCACGTTGTATTCTATAAGATACGCCATATTAGCTACCAAATACTAGTTGAGTATGACACCACAAATCAAATTTATTTCTCTATCTATAGTCCACCATAACTCCAAAATGCCTAAAGTAATTTCAACCAAAATTGGTACACAGATAACTGACTAAACGGAGAAGATTGACGTGGGGGATAGACACTTCTAGCACCCTTAGAGGTGTAAGAAGGGGTTGACATGAAAAAATGATCGAAAACGACCGATGTTAGTGTCGAATACATAATTTTGAGGGCAGCTGGGAGGATTAGCGTCACATCCACGATTAGTCAATTAGTGAAATGGGTGAAAATACATCCTTATCACTCGGTAGATAGAGACTGGAAAGTAAAAATAATTAAACACCTCGGTATTAGTTTTAACACCATAGTTGTCGTAGCCGATGAGAGAAATAGTGACATCCTCGTGTTGCGTATGTCCACAATCAGTACACGTGGTGAAAAGTATCCCGTGGGTAAGGGATGGGAGTAGGGTGGCACGTAAAAATATCGAACACTACCGATATTGGTGTTGAATATATCATTTTTGAAGCCAATGAAACGAATATAGACATGCCCAATGTTACTTTAAGTAAACAATCACCCTCCACGAGGGAAAATACGCCCTTTGGATAGGGATGGGAAGAGGGTGGTACACATAATGCATCGACAATGTCCGATAATAGTGTTGAGACCATAGTTTTTGGGGTCGCTGAAACGCATAACACTTCCGATGAAAAGTTCATGATCAGTCCCATACACCCCCACAGAAGGGGGTGAAAGTAAAAATTATAGTAAATTGTATATGTCACCTAAAGATCACCTTCCAGGATCCCTTTTCGCCACGACGACCGTCCACATCCACCCTCTCTCCTATCCCCGTCTCGACGGGTTCGATTCTGCCCTTCTCTTCATTACCTGTCAGCCCTTCATCAGCTATTCGTTCCGCATAGCAACTGCTGTCTCGCAGTATTCAGTTCTTCCACTGGCCCCGCGTACGCCTGTTGGAACTTTCCGTGAAACGATGTGATTCTTAAGTCTTTCTCCAAATTAACAAATGCAGACTAATAGCTTTTTCAACGAACTATTTTCCTTTGCCGATATTATTTTCGATTTAATTAATTCGGGTCCTAGACATTGTTTTGTCACAAATGTAACAATATACCGTTTAAGTTCAGCACTAGTGAGTCACCCCTAAAGTGTGTGTGTGTGTGTGTGTGTGAGGGGGGGTTAAACGCCCTTAATAATAATAAATATTCAGACCAAATAATCGTAAAATTGCGCCAAATACTCGGTCTGAACATACGATACTTTTTTTCAATTATCGCATAAACAAATAGATAATTGTATGAATTGAGATAAAATGTAACACCTCTACATCAGGTCTTACAGAGGTTTGAAATTTAAAAATCGCTATGAAACTTCCTAATTTGACAAAAAATGTCCACTACTACTTAGGAATAACAATTTAATGACAGATTACAAATATACGAGTAGAGATGTTTACTAGGGTAAATATTTAATTCTTCAATTTTCTGATTAAAAATGAGCGCGTAAATAGGGATGAAAGGTCTTCAATTAATTATAAAATCCTAGCAAACAAACTCCTTTTTCACTTTCCAATTATACATATAATTTCAAGGATAACTTATAATAAAAGAAGAATACAGGGTTTCCACATCTCTTCAGACGTTCACGAATTGGGTCCAAGAACTTGGTAACTATGACCAGAATAATGATATTTGATGTGATTCGTAAGTGCTATGTACGTGTATGTGCTCGTATGTGTCTGTACTATTTTGTTAATAATTTTGTGTGTAATTTTTGCGACAACACCTCACAAGCGCTCCGTGAATTAAATCTTAAAAAATAATAAATTGTCATAAAGAAAATATGGTGAAAAGCTTAAAAGTATTTTCTTTGGAATACTGGAAAAAAATTGGGTTACAGTATTGTATCAAATATATTTGAAACTTTCGTAATCAGAATCTTCAAAATACAATCTTCCAAAAATAACTTTCTTCCAAAATTTATCATTAACCGCTTTAGGCATCTGATATTTTCGTCCTCAAAAAATTCAAACCACCTGCTCATAACATTAATTTATAGTTTTATTTCTTAACTTAATTCCTCAATAGACTAAAAACTAAGATACACTGAAAGTATTGAAATATTTCTGATTCAGAAGCTATTTAAAAGGTTTTTAGTGATTAATGTAATTTTAGCTATATGAAATAATCAAGAAATGTTTGTAATACAGTACCGCAATGGGTAAGCATATTTTAAAAAGCTGGTTTCAAATAATATTAAATAAACGCGGGAAAAATGCTGAATTTCAAGTTTAATCGACAATATCTTGAATCAATGACCAATCGCCCACAAAAATTAGATAAGTGGAAGTTACTTTTGTTATCGGAGATCGTTTTGGCAAAGTATAACGAATTTAAAAAGATAGATTTCTGAGCAATTAATTTTTGAAAATTTTCGTTCATATACTAGAAAATGCATTTTGCAATACATTAGATTAAAAAAATCTGTCTTAACGAATGAAATTCGATTTCTTGGTTACTTTTACAAGAAAATATATAAGAACTATATTTTTCCAAACAAATAGAAAGCCTAGATACGTATTTTTCTGAAAATGAGAATAAAAACTGTTCAAAATGGATGAAAATCGCACTTATCAGGTCTAGCTGTTCCAACGTCATTTCAATGTTTTTTAAGTTAAACTTGCTTTACTGTGATGATATCGGTTCAATGAAACCTGTATTTTTACAAATCTGCGACACATGCGTGTTACACCGTGCTGAGTAGGGGAGGAATTGCCCATGTATGTAATGCAGTCGTGTCAGAATTACTTCTGGGGTAGAGGACTTCTAACAGCATTGCTGCTTCGGGGACACCGCATTGAGGCTCCTTTGTGCCCTGTTCTCAGACGGCCTCCTAAATGACGGGAATGGCAAGAATGACATGCGAATGAGGTTAAATGATGATGAGTAAATGTCGCAGTGAAATGACTTGTGGTGAATGGAATTAAAACGGAAATGCCCCGTGAAAACCTGCCGCGAACCCGCTTCCTCCGTCACCTCGAATTCTACTTGGATGGGACAGCGTTTGAACCAGCTTCACCCGAGGTAGAAGGCGAGAGCGCTAGGCACTACGCAACGGGTCGCCCTACAACCCATGTACAAGCTACATTCTAGTCTGCGTGTTTTTAAGAGTCAGTTTTTAGTTAATATTCTTATTGTTTTTTGTTTTTTTGATAAAGGCTGATCATCCGATATTGCTCAGGGGAAAAGATTTCTTTATCAAATATTAACCTTCTTTGTTTTTGTTTCATACTACGTAGATAGCAGAGTGAATGGAACTAGTTTGAGATGTGAAAATCACCACAGTTGATTTAAGTCGAAAGATATGAAACAGGAAGAAATTGTACGTATTATCGGAGAATCATAGTTACAAAATTAGCCCTATGTCAACGACAAGAACAGGCATTTCCACATATGCCAGTCTCACAAATATCCGAAGTTCAGAACGTAACCTTCAGAACCTCGTGGGGAAGTACACTGGAATACACTCACCAACATCTGTTCTATGATGGTCGCAGCAAGGAGTATCTACTAATAGGTCGAGTCATTGTGACAGCATTGTGTGATCTTATCAATGTAACGCATACAGAGCACACTAAACTTCCACAAAAGCCGCAGTTAGCACAGTTATCGAACCCTAAACAGTCAATCAGGGGGGTTTAAGTCTTTATCAATTAAGTAAATTGTAGATAATCCTTCCAAGACACGAAAATAAAACAGATTGATGACTAAAATGTTTAAGAATATGATAGAAATGAGAAACAGTTCATTCCAAGTAACTTAAGTCATTCTTGTCATAATTATATTAATATAAGAAACTAAGAAAAAAGGGGGTTTTACAACTAAGTGCATAGTGGTAAACACTTTCAGGAACCAATTCATAGAAGTAGTTCATTACTGTAAATAATCTCATATATACGGAAGGGATGAATTCACACGTATAAAAAGATTTAAAACTTATAATAGACTTCAAAATTCTAAAGTATTTAACGAAGTTAATTTAATCTTAGAACCGTTCACAGTTTGTATGTCGCGGTTTTAAGAATGAATTTGAATCGACCAGAAATATATATTTTTGACTTTTCGTATGAGAAAGATTTTATTTCAGCTCGATAGAAATTAATAAATTTATATTAATAAATCAAAAGTAATTCTTAAAAAGTAAGCAGAAATATGAATTAGAGAAAATACTCACACAGCTGCGCGTATGGCATCTATGAAGCACGGGACGAGGACCATGGCGACACCAAGCCCATGCACTATGAGTCCTACCACAATCGCCGGCAATTGTCTGTAACATTTTCAACATGCTCAACTCTTTATCTTCGTCTCTAATGATAAAAAATATCTAATTACGATTTATCACAATTAATCTTAATGTCTTGTATTCGCGAGGTCGTTTCTGCTAAAAGGAAATGTATTTAAAAAATTACAGTCTGCTTTCAGATTCCTGCGGCTATTAAATAATCATTCAGGGTTAAAAGATTATTTACATTGAACTTTTTCATAAATAGTGTACCGTTAATGATATTTGCGATTTTCATATAATAATTAATAAGTTACTGCGATACATATTCTTCTGTTTATACATGAGGAATATTCGTATTTATGCAGAGGAAAGTGAAAGCTGAGAGTCTTTTTGAAACTTAAATTTACGCTGTATGCAAATTTTTTTCGTTTGTCTACCAGCGATTCTGACAACGATCGCAATTGTAATACTATAGTACTTGATCGCAATTATAAAATCCAGTATTATTTAATAGTTGATCGTTATCAGCACTGCTGATAGGCAAACGAAAATAAAGCTTCCCTGAATAGCAAAAATTANAAATTGACTTCAATCGTCAATTTGAATCATATTCACGGAGAAAAGAACAGTTACGTAAATAAATAAAAATAAATGTCACCTTTCAAATTTAAAGTACACAAACATAAGTATATTTATTTTATGAGAAGGTATAAACCTTAATGTCCAAACAGGCAATAGCAAACTGGGTATCACTACGTGGGGGTAATAAACTCAGTCTCCGGAAACAAACAAGGGACCATCCCATCAATTCCTATCAAGGGCCGAGGGGCAGTGGCGGATTTAATACTCGTAAAATATTTTTAACAAAATACATACTGTAAATGTAATATCAAATCAATGTATCAAATACTGTCAAATCAATCTATTATTCCATGAATCTTAGATATGATGTCCTGTGAAAATTCGAGATTAAAAATAACAGAAGTATTAAATGACATTTCCGCCTATGGAAAATCTGCTACTCGGGAGAAAAACCAGGGCCAGGATGGGCTTACAGAGATAATGTATACAACCGTGCCAAGGTTGCGTACAGTTAGAAATAAACTATTTTAAATAAAAAGTGTCAAAAAACAACATGCATGAAAAAAGGAATTTAATCAGTACCTAGAGTACTATAAAAATTGAGTGACAAAATATAAGAGAAATTATCATCACTTACATCTGAAATCATAAGGAAAACAATATTTATTGATAAATTGAATCTCTCACTAACTTATTTTATTAAAATCAGTAAATTATTTTACATTACAGAAGCAATGGAGCATTAGAAAACTTTTAACAGCGGATTTAAAGGGATTCAGTTTCTTAATATCTTTTATATTTTTTGGACAGGAATTATTCAAAATTATTTCTGAATGATATGGGTCTCTTTGGCAAAGAGCGGTTGACATGTCAGGATGGTGAGTATTAGCCTTATTACGAGTGTCGTGCTCGTGAACTAGACTTTATTCTAAAGGTAAGTTAATGATAATATGTCTTAAAACAGCTTGCACCACAATTCTAGAGTGCAATACTAGAGAGAAAAATTGCAATGTGAGAAAAATTTGTTACTCACGGTTCGGCACGTATGAAGGGTGCAGGACCCACCAGCAAGTAGCTTATGATGACACACGTCGATCCGACCAGCATCAGTCTGCGTGGCGGCACGGCGCGATCACAAAGACGACCGACGAGGGGCGCAGAAAACGCGTAGGTGCCACCAGACACCACGAACACCAACCCCACCATTACCGGAGATAGATCAAACTGTTGAAACAGACAATTTTGTTACAGGGTTTTCACTTTTGAATTAGAAAAAAACTCTAGAATCCTCGATATGGAGTTGTCATATTTAGGTGCACAACTCGCACGTATTGAGATGATGTACCTACTAAGNCCCCCCCCCCCCCCCCCAAAAAAAAAAAAAACTTGCTACACCCTTCAGTTTCCTTATGAAATTATAGGAAACAATTCACAGCACTGATTAAAATGTCTCATTTCCAATTTATGTCAATGGGTCAACCCTCTCATCTAATAAGTGTACTCTCATCTAATAAGTTTTCTAGAAGTACGAAATTGGTGGATACGGACAATTTAATGGGATGTCTACCCAACACCTTTTCAACTGAACTTAAATCACTACCATATTATATTCAGTGAAGTCTTCTTGGGGAGCGCTTGAGTATTCATGGAAATTTTGTATTCTTTTGATTTTCATACTCTATCTCAGCGGTTCCTAAACTTTAAAGGCCATGGAACACTCCAAAAATCTCATTTCTTTTATGGAACCCTTCATCAAATTATTACAAATGAAAGGAAATGCAATTTAAAATAAGAGTAAAAAATCTTCATTAGAAATATTTAAAAGAAAGTTAATGCGAAGAATGAGACTGTTTTAGTATGTCATTAATAATTGTTTTAAAGTTCGGTTTATGTCAGATAGTTGTATTGTCTGGGGCAGCATCCAAACTTCCTAATTTTTTTGTATATTTATAAGCTGAGACGTACTACGGGTTAGAGGAAATTGTATCTCTCAGTAAATCAATTAAATTTAACCACTTCAAATAAAAAGTATGCGCGAAAACTAAGTAAAAAATATTTTTATTTAAGATACCTAAATTAAAAAAGTTTGAAATAAAACTAAAGTAAAATTTTAATAAAATAGAAACAAAGCAAACATATAAAAAAATATACAGTTTCAATAACACATGTAATAAATCTATTAACCTTCGCTTATTCGTCTCAACTATTATACTTAACCACATCCCTAAGACTGTTAAATCATAAGTGTCATCGTATATTGAAAATTCGTATTTTTAATATACGATGATATTCAGGGGCGGATCCACGAAATTATTGTTTTTTTTGTTTTGTTTTTTGTGGGGGGCCGATCAATTGGTCTGATATCCCTTCCTCGAAAAACTCTTCCTCCAAATGCACTTTAAGTCATTCCCATACATAAATAATGTATGTGTATGAATGTCTTAAATTGCTGTTTATATAAATAAACCTACAATAAAACCTTAAAATTATACATTTTTCAAATGTGGTTTACTCTTGCAGATTTGCACTATAAAACTAAATAAAATTACCGTTGGAGTCCTCTTTTTCTAAACGGCAAAATTAATATAAATAAAAAGTATTTCATGTTACATTTACTTACACAAATGGAAGCATCAGTACACAATACGTGTTACTGAATTGAAAATGACAATTTCCTTCCTTGCAAACAGGTTCAAAACTTCATTTGGAGTAATAGTTGAAGCTATTTCTTGATGGATATGTAAACTGGTCAGTCCATTCAGTCGCTCCTCAGTCATTGTGCATCTGGGGTATGTCTTCATTTTCCGCAATGCGGAAAAATATCGCTCAGCCGAACACGTCACAGGAAGGGTACTGATAATCTTCAGTAGTATTCTAATTTTTGGAAGATCTGATGTGTATTTGAAGGCTGGGTGTTTAGGGATTTTCTACGAGTTGAAGTTCCACATGTGCTTCAAAATACTTAACTCATCATTTAAGGCATCAAAACAAGGAAGATCTTTTTAATATATTGTAATACATCCAAGACAGAAATTTCAAAATCTTCCGGAAATTGAGTCGATTCCGGTAGTAACATTTGGAACTTTCCAATTTGGGTCATTTGAGATTTTGGAAACCTCAAACAAATCTCATTGATCAGGTAATCCAAAATAGGTATATAAATATTCCATCGAAATTATTCATCTGCCATATCTGATTGAACATTTAATCTGTGCTTTTGAGTCCCGACAATTCTTGTTTTTTTTATTTCAGTTCCCATTCGTGAAGCCAAATCTTCAGCTTTTTCAAAAAATGTTTTGAAGCAATTTCTGTTATTGGTCCTTTTCTCCTTGATGCTGGCAAGTGTGGCATCCACCAGTACTAATACATCAATATGTTCAACTTGAAGTTTCCTAGCCAGCGGCAGCGTTACTGGCAGGAAACGTTAATCCCTTAAAACCACCAAACTTACGATGAACTCTATGCAAGAATGCTATGAAGAAATGAAACAGCATTACTCCCAGACCCTTCGGCTGAATAAACCATTGTCTCCAAGGCAGTGCGCAAATAGGGCAATGAGTTCAGGAAGGTTGTTACGGCACACCGCAAGCCCAGATGCGATGTGGGTATTTTTTTGGGTAGAAGCGGGATTCACCATAAACCACAACCTTTATGGTAGAGTTCGCTGCCACCAGCTGGGTTTCCCCAAGCAATCAAACACACGAGTAATAACAATAAAATATTCCTTTAATACAAGTTAAATTGAAATCTTCGTATTTACAAATTTGAACGAACTCTCAAAACAATTACACACAGATATAAATACTGGTGTTATCAATTAATTCGGAAATCTACCCAGATCGTCCGAATCTCAAAAATGTACAAGTTGCTATCCCGAAATAACTGACTGTTCCAAGTTACGTCATTTGCGCCTAATAGCAAT
>NNCF01125965.1:357639-369656 GCA_002313205.1 Laupala kohalensis | reverse complement strand
GGTATTTTTCCTTGTTTGGCGGCGACTGGCGCGACCCTTAATCTCCTTAGGAATTTCCGGCTAGCAAAATGCTTGAAAATGTTAATATTTCAAAAATCGATAGACTGCACTGGTCCTGATGTTACAAAGGTCAACACGGTATCATGACACTTTAACCATCTTGTTTCTCACATCTTGATGGCGTGCTTTCCTTTTTTCAGATCGTTCCATTTCATCATTCAGTGTGTTTAATCTTTTGTACAGATTGTCTAAAAACGTTTGCAACAGCTGAAATTACTCCAATTGCATGTCTTATGGAAGCTCTGCTTATTACCAATTTAAGTCTATGGCTAGCGCAGAGACTATACATTGCAAGATGCTGCATTTTCATTATTCGTGCTTGAGCTCCTTGAAATTTTCCACTCATATTAGAGCCTCCGTCATAAGCTTGATCCCGGCAATCACTTCCGTCAGTATTCAGATTTTCCAGAGTCAGCAAAATTTTATGAGTACTTTCACCCGACAGATCCACAACATCTATAAACAAGAAAATCTTCATTTACTTCGCACTATGTCTCATCAAAATACCGTACACATTTTGCTAGCTGTTCCTTTGAAGACAAATCAGTAGTCTCATGCAGTAGTCACAGCGAAGAACTCAGCATGCTTCACTCTTAAAATGATCTTGTCAGTGATAACATCCCCGCAGCATTGAATTATATCGTTTTGTATGGTCTGACTAATATAAGATGACGTTATTCTACATGATTTGATATGGACTCGAGTTCCCTATCCCCAGCATCAATCCTAAACTTCAAAAGAACTCTAAAATTTCCTTGATTATTTGTTTGTTCTGTCAGTAAATCTCCGCTCATCCCTGTGGCCCCTTAGTGCTATATTTTGGACACCACAAAAATTATTGTTCTTATGATGGGAATTAATTTCTTCTTGTTTTCATCTATCATAGCTTTCTGAGCAGTGTTTAAACTAGACATGACATCATCCTTTTTCCCTTCCATCATTAACGAGAAATTTTGACAAATCACGATATTTGCCTTATGGCACTCAGCCCTGTCGTAGTTTTTTAATATTTTTGTAGTTTTCTTGAAAGTTTTCAGGAGTTCTAGAACCAATTTTCCTAGCTTAACATCATTTGTTCCTCCTCGCCTCGGCAAAAAGGACGCAAACCTTGCATAGCCCACCGTTTAAACTTTTACTGTAAACTAACCAAAGATACATTTGAAGCCAACTTGCTTGAAAAGATCTGTTTTTCTTTTCTTCAGCGTTCAAAAGGAACTGAAAATCTCTCGGAGTCCAAGGATTGTTTAACCACTCGTATCGATCTTTATCGCTTTATCGATCTTTGGAGTGTTACTGTTTCGATTTATTAAATTACTAAAATCACGAACATTCTTTATATCACACCCAATATCGGTACTTAAAACATGCATTGAAGAATATTTGGTCAATGATGTCAAACGTGCCGTTGTGGACTGCTCTGTTTCTTTCAAGAATGTCAAAGTTTGGTCCGTGTTGTCATTTTCAATCTAAATTTTAAAAAACTTCGTAACAAATAATAAAATGTGTTATACAAACAACAAATAAATACTAGTTTGGATGGACTAGTAATTTTGTGGAGCCAACATCTCGACTATGTCAAATGAGTGAATTGCATTCAATGTATTTAGTAAATAATTAATTAGAAGCACTTAATATTAATTTTGGTAGATTCTGTTGTTTTAATTTAATTTGAAGGAACAAATTTCTGATTTTTTTTTCGATTTCATAATGGTTGGGGCAATTGCAACCGTCCCCCTCAAATGACTTGTGAACTAATATATTTGTTATGCTTTGATCAGAGTTGACCGAGTCAGCGTAAAATATTTCAAGTCCCCGAAAGTAATAAGTGATCATGCGCATTAATGAATCACGCGCAATTGTTGTAAAATGTCGAAAGTGGTAATGAAATGAACCATACACATGTCACTGAAATTAAACTTTTTAAAATGCCTATTCTATAAGCACTATTTAGTAGTGTAAAGTAAACTAACCTTCATTGTTGTTGGGTTTTTTTGAATAGAAATAATTCAGTCCTAGCTGCCTTTTACTCATTGTAGAATGATGCTACTGGAATAGTTGTTGAATGGCACGAAACACTGACAATGAAAATATCCTTTAAATGATACGCAGCACTAACAATGAAGAAGCGATCCACTCCTCAACGATGGACAGAACTCAACTAAATTTGATGGCGTGATATTTGTTCCTTTTCTACCAGAGAGTGGGAGGTCTACACGTGCACGGAATGTAGGGAAACGAGGAATTCAATCCTAGCTGTCAGAGTTCAAAGAATCACTTTCTTCAAGTAACGAAACCTGGATGCAAATGAAGAGAGTAAAGATTTTAATTTAAAATGATTTCTGTACACAAAAATATGTTTTTAATATTTGAAAAGATTAACTTATTTAAATGTTTGGTGAATAAACGTGATTCCATTAAAATATTAATAATTATTTTTTAAATATGTTTTTTGTAAAGTAAGGATTCATTTTTCAATTTTTATAGCAAATGAAAAAAATTGTCATAGTTTTTGCCTTGTAATCTCCACATTGATCCTGAAAACGCCATTGTCGACTCCAATTTTTAGCTATATTTTCCACTTCAGGTTGTGTGTTAATCTTTATTCGTTTAAATTTTCATTATTTCTACTCTCAGTTATTTTTATTATCGATAAACCAACATTAAAATCGGCTGAGTGATGAAACGTGATAATAAAAACATTATCAAAATAAATTTATAATATTTAATCATTTGTCTGAGTTACCCTTTTTACACTCCAATTGACAACGATTTATCATTTTCTGAATAGCTAATTGAATCAGTGGAAATGCAGAACTAACGGGGGTGCATAAAAATATCTATAGTACACTTTGACATGACCATAAACCAATTTTAAGCAATCCTTGTCTTTTTCTATTGCAAGGAGATGACTACGATGCTATTGTCATCCTCAGTATAGAAGTTTCTTTGGCAATATTAAATTAAAATTGTTGTGGGGTATCGTTCTTCTTAAAATTTTGTGCATAATCCAAAAGTAAACTGATATTTTTGTCTTTTACTGGCACGGCAAGTAAATAGTTTGCAATACGGAATATCCAGTAGGTGGATCATTCCGGACACCAAGGGAAAGTAATAATCCTCTGTTACTCCCTCTAGTTGGTTTAGATTACAGCGATTGCTTTGCAGGATGGTTTGAACTCTTGAAAGCGCTATAATTCATTCCCAATGTTGCTGACTTCGTACACGTGTACAACCCACTCTCTAGAGAAGAAAAACAGTGTATGGATCTATGAAACTACGCGAATATTGGATTCGGTGCTCTTTTTTTATTGTGACTATCAGAACCAAGTCCAGATCATATGATTGTCTTTCAATATGTCATCGCATAGCACAAACTTAATTACTTCGACCTGTTACTTTCAATTTGCAAATTCAAATTTTCTCGAAATAAAATTAGCATTTTTAAGAACATTATTTCCTTGGATCCGCCACTGATTATATGTATACACATACATACTAAGACCAGCGTGGCAAGAGTGCGCTGAGTGTTACGTGAAAAAGTCGCGACGTTCGTCACAGGAAACTACTACTCACTTGTGCTACCTCTCAAGACGAAATTGTACTCTGTGTAAATTACTCATTGAAATCGAAATTGCTAGCGGAGCGCAATAATTGGAAATGTGCGTAAATTGCTCGACTTACCCCTAAAATGTAGTTAACAGGGTTCCACTAATTAAGAAAATGTTTTAGGAATATACAAAATTGAGCAAATATTTAGAACAATAAGCAAGAACATGCATCCCTAAGCTTGCAGGGACCAGTGCTTAATATAGCAAAGCAATCATACCACAAATTTCAATGACTCCCTTTTTCCGATGTTTCTTTTTAAATTTTCCTTAATCTTCTGCAATGGACGTAAGTTTGGGGTATATTCCCCATAGAAAGCATGTAACTTATCTGGATTTGATGTGTTATTTTATAAAAGAATACAAAGTGTTTCATATTTGTATTGTATAATGTATGAGGAAAGGACGATTTGGTACAATATAGAAATAATTACTCCAATTAAGCAATTACAATTATTCGATATATTCCCACGTGTTTCGGTTTTATAAAATTGTAACGAAAATCAGGGTTGAATTGAAAGCCGCATAACAACTTACCCTACTAGATTATAGTTACTGGAGTACTTAAGTATTTCATAGCACTGTTCGCATATTGTAATACACACCCTGTTATCAATGCTTCATAGGTGTAGAATCGACATATTAAAATAAAAACCGCAATTTTTCAGAACAGAATTATATATTCATAGTTTGTTCAAATCCTCTTAAATTGAAATTCCTAAGCCTAAATTTAATTCATTTAGATTGAAACGAAGTTTCTTTTAATCCTCTTCTCATAATATTTACGTGTCCTAATTTCAATTGCCTGTTCGTGTATTTATTCATGTTTTTTTATTTATCCAATCATTCACTCTACAAAACAATTTGTATAAAATTCTTTACAATCATTTTCTTCATTTTCTTGCCGGAATAGAGTTTAAATATTTAACCATATAATTTTATATACTTTGCATATAATATTCATTTGTATGATTGGTAGACAATAGAACACAAACTCATGTATCTGTGTACATCAGTTTTATATTAAACTAGAAAATTACCATCAAGATGATTGGACCGTGATAATGAGATGGAGAGGTTTAATATATTTTTCCTTAAGATTACATTTTTTGTTTAATCTTTCAGAAATCAAGCCCAACGTGCCCAAAATTTCGAAGAAAAGCAGGTATGCGCTACATACTTCGTAATAAAATATGAAAGGGAGTTTGTTACATACGGAAGTGAAAAGTTCTTATTTTACGAAGAGTGACAGATAAATTGTCATGCGTGTTAATTCCAAGTTATTTTTCGCTCTCGTAGCACCGTTCAGCGAATCTTGCTGATGCTATACGTCAGAAATAGTTGGCGAAAAACTTCCGTCAGGCTGTACTCACTACCGCTCATTTTATAACAAGTGTTCGTTTTCTTACTTACTAGTAGACGTTTCTCGTTTAAAATGTTATCAATAATCATGGTTTTTGAGAATATCATATGACATTGCAGTAGTTTACGTCTATTACATAGTCAAGACAAATAAATAAATAAACCAAGACTTACTATATTATTTCACAAAACATACAAAAATGTTTGTGATCATTCAAAACAGGTTCGTAAGTTATAATTAATTAATTACAGTGGATTACTCGTTAAAATGTCTTTCATGTATATTTAAACAATTGTTTTTTAATATCTTTGAATATAATGATCTAAAAGATGAAGCTAACTGTCCCAATCCTACATATTTACCTGAATGTTCTTGGAAGTAGCGTCATTTAAGGAGGGAGGGGCGTACTATTATTTTGGAATTACATGAGGTGCATTAGATCTCAGTACCCACTAATTGATAGTTTACCTGATGGACGCCTAGACCAAGATTAAATCTACACAATATGACAAGTCCATCCAAACAAGAAGTTATTTTTTAAACGAGCTATAGCTTTGGCTGTGGGTTAGGTATACAAGACAAAAATAATCTTGTAAGTACACTTTTATTAGACAGATTTAGTGAAATCAAAGACGTTAAACTCATGATTAGAGATGAATATCAGATGTTCCTGTTGCGAGAATGGACAGAAGTACAGCTCCATTGCAGAGTGTCTTCGCCAAGTCAGTAATTCCACAACAGTACATAATGCTGTCATCCTTCAAAATTTAGATTGAGAGATAGTAAATAGATGAATATTATATACAAATTATATAAAACTAAATGTATAAGCGACAAACTATGTTATCTAATTTGTAAAGTAAATGTTATGAGTGCAGTATTCGCTGGACGTACATTTGACTTAGATACCTGTACATCTTATAATTTACAAAATATTTACGTTTTCATTTTATATATTTCTTTCCTCGCATCTTATACATAACCGCTATCCTTCCGGTGTCTAAGGTCAGGACATCCTTCTCGTCTGTAGGCCAGCGGTGGCTCTAGGAAAAGTTTTCAGGGGGGACATTCCAAAATGACGTTGTGTTACATAATACTCGTTACACAAGTTATATCAAAAATAGTGAAACCTACTCATGTTTGGAATATCTTTCTAATGTAATTGAATGAAGGTAAATTAACAATCGGTGGTGAATAATAAGTGTATTATAACAAAATATGTGAACAAAATTGTGTTTAACGGAAAAAAACATACAACCTACGTGTGTTTTGTAATATTTCTGCCTCTTTTTAGAAGAAATGGAAAGTACTTCATGAAATATACTTGTGTCCTTCACCCATTCCACATCGACCTAACTTAAATTCATATACAGAGGAAATAAACACAATATACTTTAGATTAACCTCTTGATTATTGTTTACACTCACTGTTCAATTTGTGCATCAAATAAATATTAAAATAATTATGATTNTCAACTTGTGCATCAAATAAATAGTAAAATAATTATGATTAGATACTTTTACTATGTCTACTCTTGAAAATGAAAGTTATACATTGAGCCAAAAACTTTGGGGCAAAAATAATTTCAGTTTTCCTCCCTGTATCCACCACTGCTGTAGAAAGGCCTTCTCTATAGGAATGTGTTCGCCTTCAGAATTCTTAATGAGATGTTCGCGCTTGAGACTTCGCAAGCAAGACGCAAGCGTAACCCCTTGAACACTCATGACTGTAGACGATTAAGAAAAGAGAAACAGTCAACCAAGTGAGTCTCCGGACTCAACACACTCCATTCTCTCAATCCGCTCGAAATTACGTGAAGAGTAGAGGAGATAAAGTTCTGTTTATAATTGACTCAACCTCGTAACTGATTTTAACTAACTAATACAAATAAATAACCAGATGGTACAAACGAAATAATAATATTAACTGATGAACATGAATTCTACAAAGCAGTCCGCGAAGCAAATAAAGCATCAAGAAATTTTTCTTCGTCTTGGATAGATAATATATTCAATTTGTTCACTTAATGTCTGTAGGATCTGTATTTTTATTTACAAGTATTACATGAAAATGAAATACATTTTAGCCAAGTAACGACGCATTGTATCATTAGTGATCCGTATTTACTTAGTTTCTCTTTCATCCTACAACACGTGGAGACGACTTTTCTTATTGACGACCCTGAAACTGAACCGGTTCTATAGCATCAACTTATTTCGCAGGTTGATATTTCTGGATACACCGATTCTGTCTCTCCAACAAAATTCCTATTTCAAATATGATGAACAGTATGTGAATATACACACGTGCATCATTGCTGCCCTCGAAGTTGAGCTGTGATAATCTTACTTCGACGTTGAAAACCATGAATTCATGAATACTATTATTTTGTTTTGAAACTTTCGACTACAATATTGTAAGTCTATCTAACATCTAAGATTTATAAATAAACTTTATTGTAAAAAAAACAGTTACAAACTGCGTATAAACTAATTTACTCTCCGGAAGCAAGCAAGGGACCATCCCATCAGTTCCGATCAAGGGCCCTAAGGCAGAGGCGGATTTAACATTTCAACATACTCCTAACGACAAGAAATAGTTCGACACGTGTTATAGTATAAACAAATACCAATAAATACTGTATTTAATAAAACAAAGAAAAGTCATTTCACAAGTACATATTATCATCAAACTATAAATCATTCGGAAAATATTGATGATAATAGGTAACTATTAAATAACACTAAATTCGCTAATAATTATTTCAATTGATGCCGTTCTTATGTACGATTCTAGAAAGACTTTATAAAAAAATCCGCCTCTACCCGAAGAAAAACCGGAGAAAACCCCGGGCCAGGAAGGGGCAACAGAATTAATGTACACAACCGTGCCAGGGTTGAATACAACTAAATTTATATGAAAAATAATACACAATACAAGCAGGCAGAAAAAGAGTGTAGAAATTATTGTCAGATATTTTGAAAGTACTACAACAATGACGTGATAAAATACAAGACTGCTTTTTATTAAAATCAATAAATTATTTTACATTGTAGAAGCACTGGTGCAGGAGGTAGTTTCCAACCGCGGATTTGAAGAGATTCAATTTAATATCATCTTTTATATATTTGGACAGGGAATTATATAGAACGATTCCCGAATGATACGGCCCTTTTTGGCAAAGCGCGGTTGACACTCTCGAACGATGAATATTATTCCTATTGCGAGTATTCTGTTCGTGAACAAAACTGTTTTGTATGAAACACGGGTGATGTTTCAGTAATTCGGTCTTAATCATGACAGTTTCATAAATATAAGTGCAGTGAAGTGTTAAAATATTTAATTCCTTGAANGGGGGGGGGTTATATTTACAAATTATTCGAACAATCCTCTTATGAATTCTGAAAGTTTAGACGCTCTGCCCGGAATTGCCTCAGAAGATGACACCGTATCGTAAATGAGAGTAAACATTTGCAAAATGTACGCAACGGGAAATACGTGGATTAACAATATTAACTAAGATTCGTAATTTGGAATTAAGATTGTCAACGTGACAATTCCATTCGAGATTAGGTATTCATATTCAAGACAAAGACTTTGTATTATTAACATTTTTTAATTGTGTTCCGTTTAAAGAAAGAAGTCTGGGGTAAAAATTTTGTGACACTATTGTGAAATGACAGATACTTGTCAGTGTTTACAATGGTTTTTGCATGGAACCAAGTCGAGAGGTCAGACAGAATTTTTTAAGCGTTGGCGTGTTTACACAGTTAATTAGTGTCATCAGCAAAAACAAAAACATTTTGCAATCTGATGTGGGAGACATGTCGTTCACATACAACAAAAAGTGTATAGGGTCGAGATTTGAACCTTGGGGAACTCCGCAAGTTAGTGGACTTGTTTCTGAAAGAATGCTGAAGTACTTTATTTTTAATATATGATATTTCGACCTGTTGATATATATCTTTTAAATAGGAAGTCAGTCACTGATGCGCAAGTCCACGAATGCCAGAAGATTGTAATTTTGAAAAAAGAATTTCGTGATCAATGACATCGAATGATTTAGATAAATCAAGAAAAATACCCTGAGGATTTTCTCCATGGTCACGAGAAGTGGTAACATCATTTAAGAAAGAAAATATGGCGCTGGTGGTGAAAAAGGAAATCCGTGTTGATCGTCAGAGAGAATGTTATTTTTTGATAGAAAATCTAGAAGACACTTATTGAACAATTTTCCAAGGATTTTTGAGTAAGTGGGTAGTAGAGAAATTGGTCGATAATTACCAACAGTGTGTTTGTTTCCTTTCTTTCATAAAGGTTTCACTGTTGCTCTCTTAAATATGTCAGGAAACACCCCTTCCGATAAAGAACTATTAAATATATTTATGTGTGGATTTAATATAACGTGGGACAAAAATTTAACAATTTGCTAAATTCGGGTATACCATCTATGCCTGTTGAAAATGCTTTTTAATGAACTGACGATTTTCATGATTTCACTGGCGTTAGTTCCGGAAGTGAACACAGAATGGGGCTCGAAGGTGAATATATTCGGAAGACATTGGTTATGAGATATTGAATTAGTGATTTTACCTAATTGTGAGAAATAAGAATTAAACAAATTTGCGATGTCTTGTGGATTAGATACGATTTTGCCATCGTTTAGTAAGAAAATATTTTCTTCGCGGTTTTCAGGTGACTTGTAATTCTTAACAATATTCCACGTCGTCAGTGTGCTCGATTTTAGTATCCTCATGTCATTTTCCATAACTTTAGACTATTTCGGAGAATAGTCTTATATTTATGGAAATAATCATGAAATTCGTGTGGTTCCATACGAAGTTTTGAAAGATAAAAAACGGCGTTTGTTTATGGAAGAAATTATTATCCCTTGGGTGATACTTTTACCTTAATATGATAGGATAGGACAAATAGAGCTTTAAATCTTTGAAACTTACTGATTGATATTTAGTACGACTTTGTAGACAAATTTGTATTCACGACGTTTTAACAGGTGCTTTCTGTCATTAGGCGATTGAAGTACATAAACAAATGAATTTTATGTTGGTAACAAAGCGAAAAAAATTATTAAAATATTCATAAAAAGGTCTATAGAATAATAATACGAAAACAAATCAGATAATCATAATAAACATCCATGTATTGTAGATAACCAGTCTGTATCCTTTTGTAAATTCAAAATGTTTCTCGTAACATTTCAGAAATAACGCGTTTGAAGTATTTTGGTTCCCGATCTAATATTGAAACATTATCAAAATCTATTAAATGATCTTCAGCCTTCTCAGGAATTTTGCTTCGTGAAAAATATAAATTTTGTTTATATTTCAGTTAAGTTCTGGTTATTAAGCTCTTCAAACAAATGGTTCATATTCATTCGAAGTATTCTACCCCAAAATAGGTGTAATAATTATGTTTGGTTTACCCCCAAATTGGGTAAAAGGAACTACGCACAAGTTGGAATTAGATATTAGTGTTAATAAAAACTATGTTTTTGCGAGGTTATATGTAATAAGTCTTATTTTGTTTTAAACATATCATCCANTACCCGGAAAGTTTTGGAGAAGTAGTGAGTTTTTGCTCCTAAATGGTTTTGAGGGCGCTGATAACGAATTTCAACTGTCCCATCGAGGGAGTTCGTAATATGTAAAAACTCAAAAAAATCGCAGAAATCGCAAAGATCGCACTCTTTCGTGAGTTTGATTTATTGCATGAAAACTGGGCACTATACGAATAAAATATTTGTATAAATAAACTATACAAAATTTACTACAACTTGCACCTGTTCCTTTCTTCTCAGACTAAGTACAGGATCGGTAGAGGGTGTTAAGTTTGTACTTCAGCATTTTGGAAATTTTTGTCCTAAAGTTGTGGAAAAAGTCTGAAACTTTGCTCAACGTATTTTAAGATGCTAATTACAAGTTTTGACTTTTTCACTTCGAAAAATTTCAATAAGTATAAAACAACATCGATGAAAAACGAAAGAAAAAACAACCTTTCTGGAGATTTCTTTCCTTACTACAGGAAACACGTATGTCTCATAGCAAAACACTTATTACAGCAAGAAACTAGACCAAATTTTCTGTAATCTATATCTCTGCGTATTTTCTGTCACGCGAATAGTCTACCCTTTAGACAGTTTTGAATTGATGTATCTTTTTGGTTTTTCATTTATAACGTGATAAAAATGCACTTTTCGAAGGTAGTTTTTCATTACAAAAAGAAAGCAGCAAAATATCCCGACTAATTGCTTCCTACGTTTTTTTTCTATCAGACAAATAATTTGCCCGTTACAGTGCATCGAATGTTTATCCATCAAAATTTACAAATTTAACACGTAAACACAAATTAAAGCGAAGTAGAATTATATTATGACGGTTACATGTCTCAACGATCGTCCCAATATTTGCTACCACTAAACCATGTGCTTTGGCGCTAGTCACATCAGAACCCCCATACTTTACATGAAGCGAGTCAATGTCTTTTGAACGTGGACACCACAATCTAATGCTATTATTGGTAAATCTTGTACGTGGAGAAAAGTACTTAAAATTAAACTTTTGTTCTTCAAAAATATATTTAAATTTTTTACTTTTTGATATTTTATCGCCCAATTAGAAACTGAAAGATTCGTTCATACTAATATTCAAAAATGTTCGACTTGAAGAAGTGGGTTAGATTTATAATATATTTTTAGGTCAGTGAGTTACGTATTTGGAACAAGTATCATTTAATATTTGCGGATGTGGCACACCCTATGATCATCTCTTTGTCTCCAGCAACCTTTCTACATTTTTTATTTTTTATATTTTTGATTGCAATTTGGACGTTAAGTCTTTACAAATAATAATAATAATAATAAATTTATTGTCAAAAAAACAGTACAAACTGCGTATGACCACGTGGAGGACAATAAACTAATTTACTCTCCGGAAGCAAGCAAGGGACCATCCCATCAATTCCGATCAAG
>NNCF01125965.1:342109-356243 GCA_002313205.1 Laupala kohalensis | reverse complement strand
CCCCTCGCCGGTCTATATACTCTTATTTTGTTCGAGTGAATCATTCTGCCAAATATACTAGCGCTGTTAGTTACTTCGAGGGCAAAGTTTCATTGTGGTATGATCTAACAGAAGATAGTCGTTCTGTGAAGATAGCCTAAGCTTATCTTCGAGAAAGAAGAAAGAAATGTGAAAGTCAAATTCAGGAGATGAGATCACGCGAGAACTTCCTTAGGACATTTAAAATACTGATTTATTTAAGAATAGATAATATTTCTCTAATTCTTGAACACAAGAAAATTTAGTTATAATAAATTAGTTACATAAATTATGAAACAAAGCAGTCCTCCGAATTGAATTTTAGACTGTTTGCTTCGAATATCGCTAACACGATATAAATAATCGATTAGAAAAAAAATTGTTTCCTTAAAAGACAAATGGTTGTTTGCAGAAGGTACATGCAACTTACCTGTCTTAAGTGGGGTTCGAGCGTAGCTGCGTAGAAACCCATTGATGCGGCTGTCGCCATGATGGCAAACGAGTCTAGAAGAACGGCGGGCACGCGCAGAACGCGCAGCAGCTGGCCCTTACTGCGCGCACGACTACTCGGAGTCAGCGCAGGCAGCGCCGTACACACCAACACACAGTCCATCGCTAGCAACGATCCCATCACACAGAACGGAACCACGTACCCACCAAAGGTATACAGTAGCCCACCCAGAGTCGGCCCCACAATATATCCGAAGCCGTAGAACACCTCTAGCGTGGCCTGTGAAAAATAAAACAGTTCAAAATTATACGTAAATTTTTGGAGACAATTCTATCATAACTCTGAGATCAATTTACAAGTTGACTTTGGTCAAAGTGTACAAACTGTAGAGGTCGATGCCCGAGATAAAGAACAAAAACGGTCTCATGAACACATGTTCGGAAAAGCACGGATTTCTCCCAAAGAACGTGGTACTGTCTCCCGATGACGGTAGCACACCCTTTTTTCCTTGTCTTAACATTCACTTACCCGTTCTAATTCTCTTGCTGATTTATTGGATGTGATCAGCGCTGTTGACAATGGTCAGGTATTCGAATCGGAAGTTCGCCGACGGTGTTAACATAGGAAAGGCAAATCGAAACGGATGTCATGATACAAGACTGTATCGGAAACCTTACACTTAAGTTACGACTTAGTTTGATGGCAACCATTCTTCTTGGTCATGTGCCAGACGTGCTCAAATGCGATTGTCAATTGGGATGAAGGTTAGTACATCTCCTGAACAGTCCATTGTCCGAGGACTCTTTTGTTTTTATTTTATTTCTTACCAATGTGTTTTTTTTTCTACTTTTCAATATATATGTGTACCTATTCGGGTAGCAACGAAGGTTTAGTGAGCAAGATGGATAATTTGTCACTTACTTTCTCAACCTTCTCAGTTTAACGACTCCAACAATTTCCTCAATATATGAATCATTTACAATCAGTAATATACTTATATTTTTACATTGAAATATATACTTTCTGTTTTTTTCGTGCCGAGTTGATAATATTTCGAGATTTTTATTCCATTTAAAAGTAAATAAAAATATAAGAGTTGTCGCATACCAATTTCTTTTTGTTATACGAGAGCACCAGGATTCTATCACATCAACATTATCTTATGCCTAATACTTGTCATTTAGTTTGCGTTGAAAACTCTTACGAAAGTCGTTGCCACGGAGTCTGCAAATACAGTTGCTGTTATGGAGAACGCAGCAGTCACCGCCGCAGACGATCCCAGTGCCTCCACAATCCGAACGAGGAAGCTGAGTGAAATGAACTGAATGTGGTCGTCAATATAATGCAGCAACCTGCAATCATAGCATGAATTTTTATATAATTGGTGTTTCTGCATCTTGCAAAAACACTGATACATTAACATTCGTATTGTTTACTCATTTTTGGGCCTGCTAATAATCATAATTAACATTTCACTCACCCAAACAATACTGAACATACTGCTGCCACAAATATACCTGCAGTCAGTAATCTCTTCGCACCAATACAGTTCATCTGTAGAGAAATATCAGTAGCTTTATCGACAAATTGAGGAAAGTACAATCATTTTAACGCATAGAGATTTAAACCGAGTGTATTTCTATTTTGCTTTATCACTTACGTATTTGCCGAACAGCGGACTGCTGATGAAGGAGACGAGTTCGTAGACTCCGAAGACTAGGCCGTACTCCGTCGCTGATGCTCCCTTCAACTCCGCCTGGAGAGAAAGGATAAGTTGTTATACGACAAAGTTTTTTTACAAACAAAAATTAATCATAGGATAAGCGTAAATTGAAAAGAATATTTTCATATTCTTCGACCTCTTTAAATCTAAAGATGGACGTATCGGGATTCATATTCGTAATACATTAGAGAACAGTTTTATATACACTACTTCTGACCAAATAAGTTGTTTTTTTTCCTCGAAGACGTGAAAGGAGTCTAAGTTAGTTTAAGTGATTTTCCGAGATATCACTACATAGGATCTTGGGATATTTAAACGGGTTAACAAAGGAAGTTGAAATTTTTGATTTTTTTTTTTTTTTTTTTTTTGAAATAGAGATTGCGATAATTAAAACATATTTGGAGTTGTTAATATGCGTCGTCATATTTTGTAATAAGGTAGAAATGTCCTGCCGGATGTTGAAGTCTTTGCCTCTCCTTTTTACTTCATGTTTAGCGATCTTCCAAATATCCTTTTTGCATACTTTTTATTCTCCAGTACCCTTGCTTGTTCAAACAAGCTTTTAATACAGTCAACCAAAGACTTGACCATGGTCGTCTCTTGGCGTGGATGATTATTTCATAATTTGTTCAAACACCTATTGGTATGATTCACCTTGCGATAGACAACATGTGAAATGAAAAGATCTTTCTCCATACAACAAATGTGTCGTAAACATATCGAAACCACGCAGAAGCTTTTTTAGGTGCAGTCTCCAAAGACACTTCTTCAATTTTTCCAAATAAATCAATCATCACAGGACTAAGGGGAATACCCATTGCCACTCCTTATAATTGATCGAGCCATTTAAAGTATGCGTTAGTAAGACAATTTTCAAATAGTGCACACATGTCCTCGGGAAAGAGTTAACTTAGTATACTCAATGTATCATTGATTCGCATTTGGCAAAAGGAGATATTACATCAAAACTAACAAATCAGTTTCTTTAATTGGGATTTTCTTAAGATCAATAAAAACCAAAATTTCCAAAACTTTGATGTAATATATATGTAACATTGGCAATCTTCGAAAAGAATTTTAATTTTTTAACTTGTGACTTAATCCCAAGAAATTACAATTCTAGAATAAAAATTCTTTGACATTTCTTGGGCAGAAAACTCATATGACAAATTTCGCCGTTCAGTCAATCCCGACTAAAAATTTTCATTTTTCTAAGGCAATGAAAATTAAAAGTTAAATTTATTTAAAAAACTTCTTGTAAAAAACGTTAATTCCTTTTCAACTAAAGTGGTACTTCTCTTGTTCTAAATTTTCAAAGTATGTGATTCGTCAGAAAAATTCAAAACATCTGTAAGAAATTAATAAGGTTATTAATTAATAAAATTAATTAATTAGGCTATCAATTAATAAGGTTAATTAATTATGTTATTAATAAGAATAAATATGATAAAAAATACAGGAAATTTAATTTCTTACTATTTGTTTCTATTACCGGGGTTCATTAATTTACACCCTTAAATAAAATTTAATCCAGAATACATTTAGAACCGGTACATATTTTGGAGTAATTAATTGGGAGTTTCATATATTGCGTTAAAAAATCTGTATAGTATAATGTCCATTTCCGATGAAATATTCGATATCTTATGTTGACATAATACTTCCGAGAACTTCAGTCTTCAGACTGGTTTTCCCATCATAACACAAAAAGCAAAAATCCTAACCACGCTTTCCAAACAGTCATTATGTCATATATTGCAGGTTGAGAAAATTTAACAGGTTTAACGAGAATAGAAGACAAATGTAGCATTTTACGAGAATAATAATTGGGAAATCAATATCCTCTTATGCTTTCTAATGTTATTCTCCTGACATATTACATGTTAACGTCACACGAAAGATGTTCACGTTAATTTTTTAAATTCGAAATAAATTAAATCATGCATCAGAAATTGTGGAAGATTTTAAATAGTTGTGAAGGTTTTTACAACCCTGACTCAAAAATAATTACAATATATCAATAGTAAAAATGTTAATGTCAATTATTTATTCTGTGTTCACGAACAGGACACTACAGTTAGTCAAGATTTGCTCTTTACAGTCTTTCATGAGTTTCTATGCGTAAAAACCTATGTCATACAATGTAATTAGTATGAACACTTCGTTCAGTAGAAGGATTTGCATCTTATGATTTTATCTAATGAAAAAAGTATGACAGTTGAAAGAAAATCTTCAGAAATTATAGTAGAATTGCAACGTAAAATCGCTAAATGGGATCTCTTTTGCACCTCGACCCACAAATTGTGCCAACAGGACATAACGTTGCCAACTACAACTTGTAGACGGAACATTTGTGAAGGGATTTGATCGCCAACAATGTTTGTAGTTCGGCTCGAGGTTGTCAAAATGTCTCGAGTCAATGCATCAACGTCATTTCTATATGTTTGCGACTCGCTCAGAGCGACGCCACCTGTTTGTAAGAGACGGATCATGTATAAAAAGTGGGTAACAAAACAGCAAAAATATTTTGCTTTTTCTTGTAAGTTAAGAGCTTAACTAGTATCCGTAACAAACTAGAACAGAATCCAAAAACTACATTTGGCCCGGGCTTTTCTCCTGTTTTCCTTCGCGTTGAGACAGATTCATACATAGCGGGGAATACCATTTTTTTTTATTAACCTCGAATGTTTCCTGCACTTAATATTTGCGGTTTATTTTCGAAATAATGGATAACAGCACATACGTGTTAAATAACTTTTATAAACGTTAAGTTCACCACTGTTCTTTGGGACTTTTGATCGGAATTCATGCGATGGTCCCTTGCTTGTTTCCAGAGGGTAACTTAGTTTATTACCCCTATACTTATTATCTCTATACTTAGATTGCAACCGCTCTTTTGACAACAAGTTTAGGTACACATTTTGAAAAGATAATAAAAGGTGCTTGGGAACGCGTGAGAAAGACGCCAGCGAGTAATTATTTTTTAAATCTTGGACGACATTGTGACTACATTGATTTCCACCATAATTTTTACTCCATGTACTTTTTTCAATAATTATACAAGTATTGCATATGCAAAGGATAGTAATCGCACGAAAAAAGAAATTTTGAGGTCTCTTCAGATCTTTCCGAATTGGCTGCAGGCGAGTCTAGTCTCAAATTTTTCGGAATGTTGTTCAATGTCGTAAGTATGTGAATATTTTTGTTCCCGCGGTAATTCACGAAGAAAACCACAGAACGCAGCCAAACTTTAGAATTGAACAGTATTCACTTGGAATAGAGGTCTATTGCTAAATAATTCATTCATGCCTCGCGCTCAACTTCGTTTTTTTTAAAGCAAATGTAAAAATAGATAAACATTTACATTACATTGTGCTTACTGACTGCCCAGCGTAATATACAATCTCTACGTCGAGAAGGCGTAGCTCGTATGAGTAGCTACGTCGAGATGAGTAGGGAGCTCATCAAAAATATTTTCTTGGAGGGGCCCTATTTAGCAAATGAACGAATTGCAAAACTTTCAGAGATGAAGAACAGAATGTGGGCATAACGAATTTAAGTATTCTATACATAAAGAACTTGTATTTCGGTTTTGTATATTAATAAATGCATTTTTAAATAAATATTTTGTAATTATGTGTTATTATAACGCATAATTTTAATTCGTTCATAATACTCTTCCATTAATTATTGTTGAATATTTTTATGAATTACACTGAATGTAGGCTTCAGAATAATTGCTTTTTTAACATGGTGATCATGTTGGTGATGTATAATTTGAAGTCCAGTGGGGTCTCTCCATTTCTTTTTTTTACTTTCAAATTGCACAGAATGTGTAGGGGAAGTATTGTAATCGGTCCAAAAACACAGATCTCTCTGGATCTTTGTGAATTGGCTCCAGCAGAGTATTTTCAAATTTGGACGATGATGTTCAATGTAGCATGTGTGTATGTATGTATGTCAAGAATTTTGTTACTTTTAGTGTGCACTCAACAAAGATATTACTTCCTGTTACTTCAATATCTTCCATATTTGCCACCTGCTCTTACCAATACGAATAAATGCGCCCTGGTTGAATTTAAACCCAACGTTAGCAAACGTGAGGAAGGAACGTTGGCTGCCGGACTTTGGACCAATATCCAGTTGGAGTGAGTTGGTTCCAAGTGGAGGAGACATTAAACTTTTCGAGGACCAGCTCATCAGCATAGAAAGCAAGGTCAAATTCTTGAACGACCAGAAAACGCCGACCGGTGAGCGCATCAGAATGGGAAGCAAGCTTCATTTGGAGAAGAAGGAAAAGAATGCGAGCACTGTGACATTTCTTACTTTTCTAGTTACGCGAAATATTCCAAATGCTTCTCCAATGATCAGGTATTACACTTTGATTTTTTATTAAACCTTCCGTTCAGTATTCACGTCAAAACATCTCGATGAAGGAAGGGGCATAATGCTTGTGATAGGTTATATAATTTAATTTATTTAGATGTGAAACAAATCCCTGTATCTAAACGAAATCACTCCGGGGTCTAATTCTTAACATTCTTTTCGTATTCCTCTCCTTCACATCATTCCTACCTTGCATCTCGTATTATTCCAATTTTGGTTGCAAGTTCTTCAAAATGTCTAAACTTTCCGGTTTCAATATTCTCTTGTCAAAAATATTGGTCATATCACTTTGTTTCATCCTCATTAAAAATACTGCCCTTTATGTTCTGTAAATATCGCAATCCCACATATCTTCTTTGATAGGTTATATAATATATTCATCCCCTTAATTGTTTACCCGAAGGATGGTGG
Source organism: Laupala kohalensis (assembly GCA_002313205.1). Classification (NCBI taxonomy): domain Eukaryota; kingdom Metazoa; phylum Arthropoda; class Insecta; order Orthoptera; family Trigonidiidae; genus Laupala; species Laupala kohalensis. The sequence continues at coordinate 349,254 of NNCF01125965.1, read as the reverse complement.
TAGAGAAGTGACTTCAATAGGTACAGCGTGGAATTCCCTTTGCCATTCCTTCACATACGTGAAAAATCACCTGGAATTTTGGAATTAGATGAATAATGAGATCTTCGCGAAACATTAAGAAGGAGAAAGTATATATGTTTATAATGACAGATTAGGCCATAAAATATTGGTAAGACCCATCGAATCCGTCGGAAACAGGGAAATCCCATTCCACAACAACTTCCTGTTTTTCCACTATTCGTTTCAACACAATAACAACGGGGGATGAGAAAGGGACGATGTGAGATAACATGGCAAAAATGACAGTTTAAGTTTACCAACATAATATGCTAATATGTCATTTGTCCCAGATTTCTTCAAAATAATTTGGAGTAGACAAACAAGTAAAATTTCTGGCAGTGTTTATTACAGTTAGCGTGAATAATAAGCAATCACATATTTTGCCCTTGAGCTGAAAAAACTCGCTTGTTCCATGTCCAAGATATTAATTCCTACCAAGATCATTTATTCAAAATGTCCATTGAATAATAATCTTAATTTCCTCTGAATATTAACTGTCTTGAACTTTTTCGAAAAAAACTTCATCTTTGCAGTTGAGTAAACTGTTACCGATATTCTCCGTTATAAATGTTACTGTTATTTTTCTTCATTTTCATGGTATAAATCTAAATCTAATAAATGAATCTAATAAAAAAGAAAAAAATATATCATGGTAAAATTGTTTAATGCGTTCAAAACAGTTTTCGACGGTATAGCAGTAATCGTGATTACAACAAATGAGAAAATATGCTACGAAATAGAATAAGTTAAAATAACAGTAATGAATAAAAAAGAAAATTGGAAGAAATTGAATATACAATCGCGTGAAAAAAAAACATTTGGTTGTAACAACTTTTTCTAGATTTTTGAGTCAACCAATATATCATTAAATTCGAATAAAATTTTTTTAAACTCATAATAATGAGTTGCATTAATAATATTTAATTATTCTATGCCTAATTATTAAAAAAATCATGAATGATAAACTTCCAAGATTCTCTCACTATTTTTCTTATTCATTTCACATCTTACTCGGCGAGGTTCAGGCATCAGACCCAGAGAACATATTTCGATCAGATATATTCTTCCACGTGATCAGATATAACCACGTGACCTGGGAGGAGGCGAAGGAGAGATCAGGAGAGATGTTGGGTTTCCCGGGAATCTAATTGCGTTTTCCATTTGCTGCTTCGAGTGTGCACTGGCGAACCCGGAGTGTAAAAATGATGTTCCATTCGACAGAAGATGCACCAGTGCCGAAATAATGTAGTTAAATTTGTCAATAGAATCGCCCTCTCCACACACTGAGAGCAACCGCACTTGATCTGACAATTTTCCCAGTGGAGGGACTACAGTAATCGGAAAACGCTATAAGATACGTAACCAAACCAAGTGAGGGAAACCCCAGACAGAAACTTTCGGGAAACACCCATTTCGGGAAAGCGGGGGATGAAACTGAACTCTTCCGCTCAGCATTACATAAGAAGCAATGACTACCACAACGTTCCAATTGTCTTATTTCTTAAAACATCGTGATAATAATTTTTGCTATTTACTACGATTAACCTTTCTTCGTTTGTTCTTACTATGTGATGGTGGTCCCATTTTCCTCGTTGGAACTTTTAATTTAAAATAAAGAAACTACGCCATAAACAAATTTTTTCATTGCCGTTAAATAAAAGTTAAGGTAATATAAAAAAATAATGCAAAGAATGAATACATTAAAAAAAAAGTTTCACAAAATTGTTATACTACTTTTATAACGTCTGTTCACTAACTTTTGTTGTAACAACGGGAAGAAAACCTGCAAGAAACTTTTAGCACCAGCTCACAAGTACCGGGAGGAGCCTATAGAGGGAAAAGGAAATGAGACGAGCAACGCAGCGACTATAATGAGATGATTTTCTCGATTTATTGAGTCCAGGGTATTGGTGGTCTTAGGAGGCGAGCAATCTTTTCTTTCTTTTATTCATATTCCAAATCTGGAAATTTTAGATATTGAATATAAAGTCATTTCATGCGAATGAACACAGTTTTAATAGATTTTTCGTCTTATTATCTCAGTCTCTGATACAAGTTTACAAATATTAGGGATTTTTGTCTATATGAATGTTGCTTCCTACAAAATATACTAAAAATCTGAGATAGTGAGGTTTGGACGCTGCGCTGTGTTGAGTTGACGATGAATACTTGACAGCGCATATCGATTCTGCACGAAATATTTACAATTTTAGTCAGCACAAGAATCTGTTTGGTTAAAAAGAATTAATTTTAGTAATGAATTTTGATTTGATTTTTCTACTTCAGTTTTTTATACCAACAAAACAAGTGTCTGTTGGTATCTTACCCGCCGACGCAAAATCTCATTCCGAATTTGCTTCCCTTCAAACATGTTAGTTAGAAGAGCCAGTATCATGGTTTGAAGCTCGCTATCTTCACGGTATCACCTATTAAAATTCAACAATTATTTATTTAATGTCGTATTTTTGAATCCGCTGTGATATTTATTAGGAAGTTGAAATAAAGAAATGTTTCTATACAATAAATAATATTTCGTGGTTTAGTCTATTAAATTTGGATAACTACATTATAAAGAACTAAAGAAGAACAAATACAATTAAAATTAATTACTAAAATTAATTTGTTTGGTGTAGGTGAGGGAAATTCCAAGAGTTAGAAGGATATTAATAACATGAGAATCTGATAGCATTAGGATGGAATAACATAACGCTACCGCCATCGGCAATGCTGTCATGATTCATTGGCATTCAGGAGACATGTTTGTTCTAACCTGGGGTGGCAAAAATGTAATTGGCAGGGTCGTATTTAACAGTACTATAGCAAACTCATGCCGCTTCCTGTATATTCATATTTTCAATTGGAACGTATCTACAAAAGAGAGGCAACTATATGATATGATACCGGATGTGCATTTTGCAGAAAGGAATAGAGGTTTAGACCCGGACCAATAGAGGCAGGAATAATGACGGGACACGACGACATAAGGACATATTCACTCAGATTTGGATTGACTGACAATGAAGACTGGATGTGTGGATTAGGACAGGAAGAGATCATACGTTTTGGAATTGCCCGTTGTATGGACGGAGAGTAATAGAATGAGGACAGAAGACATAATTAAATTTGGACATTACATAATAAGCACGGAGACTAGATACAGGAAATTTAAAAAATATGAGAATGGAATAAAAATGATAAAAGTAGTACTAAAGAATAGACTAAGCAAGAATATAAACAATAGATGTAGTTGTGGAATGTCTGCGGATGGAGACAACGAAAAATAAAATAAATAAATAATAAATGTGATTTGTCGCCAAGATTTTTCCCTAATTACTGATAAAACAATGCATTTTCGAACAAATGAAATCCTAAGACGGATCAAAATAATGAAATGTTCAATATGTCCTCTTGAGTTATCTCGCAAGTGAAGCTGTAGCAAGTATTGCAATGTCAAAGGTCTCTCACATGGACACTTGTGGCCTTCTCTTCTGTGCACGACCTGTACTGGGTTCACGTGACGCCATCGCGAGCCGTGCGTAGCTTCCATTGCAGGCTTAACCACCCACCATTCCTCCCGTCCAATGCGTGGCACTTCAAGGTCAGCAGGCCACCATACTCACTTCCATTCCGCATTCTGTAATCCTGTAATCCTGTAATCCTCGATCCAGGAGCGGAAGGTTCTAATAGGAGTGCAGCCTATTCCTATCGTACATGACTAGATTAGTCTTCAAAAAAATAATTTTTAAATCTCCAGCTGCGATCCTAACACAACCTTGCCATCAATACGTTAACAATAATTTTAACCACTCCTAATATTCAGTTAAAAGCAATGATTTAGGAAATAATAAGGAATAGTGATTTTCACAGTTATAGTTTGACTCGTAAATATAACAAAAAAAAATTATTTAAATAAACGTATTAACACATGAATAATTTTTTAATATATTAAACAAAAACTTTTACTGGACAGCAATCATTCACATTTTCAAACATCACTCTTCCTTCATTCTGGAGCCAGAAACCATTACCTTTCCAGTGATTTTGTCTCTTATGTAATCTTACTGAGCTGCAAGTTTTACCACGGAAGTATTCTCGTTTGAATACGGTTTCATTGTAGAGATAATTCAACCTGTCTAATTATTTAAGTCACGAATAAAACTATATTAGTACGTACAAACGCTCAAAAAAAAAAAAAAAAAAATTCTTCACTCAATTAAGTCAAAACGGATGAGTTTATGTATCCATAATTCATTTCCTGAACACATGCTTTCCATTTCTTGTTTTATCACGCAAATAAACTTAGGTAATCATTTAGTCTTATTCACTAAATTATTCTTGTGCAAGTGATACGTACCGTAATTGTACGAATGCAGATTAATAATTTATGAACTCTTATTTCATATGAGTAGTAAATTCATCCGAAGAAAATAGGCCCTACTCGTAAATTAATAAAAAATTCTTGAAGTATATTATTCTAGTATATTATTCTTGAAGTATATTAACTAGTATATTATTCTTAGTAACATTAACTAGTTCATTATTATTCCGAATTACTTATTTAATTACCTCCCCACATGGTCATACGCAGTTTGCAATTGTTTTGACAAAGTTTATTTATTACAAGCTTTTATTTAACTTCATCTGTAAATATGTTTGGGCCAAATCTTGCAACTAAACTTTAAACCAGTTCCCCACAACTGATTGAGTTGAAATTTGGCTCACACAAACCCGATGAAAATGCCATATTGTGATGTCTAACTGAAATAAAATCTAAGTTTTTTTATTACGATTTTGTTCCGAAATAACTCGCGGTGGATTATTTCGTGAAGCGCCCCCTCGGATAAAAGGTTTTAATTTATAAATTATTTATTTGTTATTCATCCGATTATTAGCAATCGTGAATTACTTCAATAGTTTTGCCGCAAATTAGAACATCTGTAACACTTTAAATCAAACACTTACACAAAATATGATTTTTTGTACAATGCTTCAGAATGTTCAGCGTCTCAATTTCATTTATATGATAATAGAGAAACTATGTTAATCCAGAACAAATTTAGAAATATCACAACTTTAAGTTCGTCTATCGGCTTTAAGAGCAGTTTCTCAATTTCTTATACAATCGCAGGAGGTTGGTTACCCAGATGAAACCTTTCAATGCCTCTTGGTCGATGATTTCGTCCGGGAATGACAACGCTGCCGTGTGCGAGGGAAGAACTCTTACGATGGCATACAGGCTTTGAACATATACCTCCAACCCTTCATGCGTAGAAACCCCACACGCACCACCTCACCACACGACACCTTGTCTCCGCGCGTGCCAACACCTTGTGAAATGCCAATGTTTGGCACTGGTGGCGGTCGTATGATTCTGCGAAGATGTCATAAGAAAAAAGTAAATTTATTTGAGAATATATTTTCTATGTTTTAGGCATTTCACGAATTGTACACAATATTCTCATATTTGAATGAGTAATTTAGGATTTAGAACTGGCAGGTATAATAGATTTCACTCAAGTGAACTTAAAATGTGCAATATAAATCTTTTTAATATTCTACAACGAAATGAATGTCCCAGACCAAATTAATACGTTTATAATAAGAGAAAAACTAAAACATTTATTGCATTAAAGATAGCAAAGAATCTTTAATCAAAGGAAAACAGTTGTATATAGCATTGACAGACTATTTGTCATTTGTGTGCTCGAGATACTTATACAGCCTTGGGTTCGTAGTTCCCCACTCCATTCATTTCTTCAAGTGCGAATATTTGAAGGAATTAGATACGTTGCCTAAATATTTCGTGTAGAGCAGGCGATTTCAAATGAGACAAAATTCGTCCTAAATGTAGTAAAAAACACGTAAAATGGAACAATTTAAAATAAGTATTAAAAGTATGCCATATTTGCAAAAAACTTATCTTCATTATTGAGTTAGTTCTCAAAATTTATGTTTTTCTAAGAATTCGTAAAACTTAAGAAATTAGAATGGAGAAATTTTGTTTAACTGCCTAATCATGGGAAAATTACAATGAGTTTTTCGAAGATTTTCTGAATATTCACATTAGTACTCAGGAATCATTAAAACACCGCAGTAAGCTTGTAATGTCATACTCTGTCACAAAAACACCGCACAAATCTAATAATTTCAGAAAATAAAGGTTTACGTACTTTTTAAAAGTTATTACCATTGGGTTTATAATTCCCTACAAAAACTGGTAATTGAACAAAATTAAAAAACTCAAAAAGAAAATAAATAAAAATGTCACTTCGATAATTAAATTCTATACAGAATAATCAAAAAAAAAAGTTTTGATTTCTTGAATAACTAAATTCAACTACACCAGCTACAGATTTTTGGGAACTCGGGGGAAATTTTAGTTAGATAAATTTGTAATTGAGGCGTGTAAATGGAAAATATTCAACGTGCCAAAAAAATTTTTTTCAGCAGACTAAAAATCTAAAAATTTATCTAAAAATACCATAATTGATTATAAACAATATGAAANCAATCCTATGGAATATTTTTTTTAGTAGATGTGTAGATGTGTATAAGAGACAGCCATAATTGATTATAAACAATATGAAAAAATCATCAGATTGCTTGTTTAGTGTTGCAACTAACTTCAAATTTTTTTTAAAAAAGTCAAATTTAAGGTGTTCTGTTTAAACCATTGCATGTGCAAAATCTTTAAAATATAATGTTCGAAATGCGACTTGTGATTTCCAAAAATCATTCCAAATACCATGGATAGAAGTCAAACAGTGCCACGCTTGATAATCATTTTGCTCGGCATTACGACAAATTATTGAAACAAATAGAAAAATAATATATTATAATATCGATTTTCCCGACTACCATTCGTAATGCATGATAGCCTCGCGGTGGCGTATTTACCATGTTTAGACAGTCATAGCAATTAACCAACAAATTGCACTTAGATTATCACAGCATTGGCTTTTTCAGGGAGAACGTTTTTCGCGAACAAATATATAGTACTCACAGTGTTCTATATACATGCCTCAAATTATTGAGAATAAACGCCAACGCGGACAAAACATACTCAGGGGTGTACCTAGAGGGGG
>NNCF01125965.1:322907-341171 GCA_002313205.1 Laupala kohalensis | reverse complement strand
CACATACTTCCTAGATGTAAGTCCCCTGGGGGGACATGGGTGTGTTACTTCCCCCCCTCCCCCAAAAAATACTATGTACGCTTCGGTAAATTTAAAAATATTCCATAGGATTGATTTATCCAATACTTTTTTTAGTAGATGGGTTTAGACCATTAGGCCCTTTTGCATCAAACTACATTTTGGATGAAAGTTTGGTTAGGAAGAAGAAATTTGGGGTCACCTACGAGTTTTCTCTCCCGTTAAGCAAAACGTTACACTCTCTGGCGGAACTCGCTTCTCTTATTTATTATTTATTTCTTTAGTTAATGTGTTATGGCAAGGTTCGGGTCCCGTTCTTCCACGTAACCGTGACTTGGGAAAGGCAACTGGGAAGGAAATACGTTGGGTTGCCAGGGAACTTCTAGTACCGAACCAACAATTGTCTGGAGTACGCGAAGGAGGAAACTCCATCTAAAATCCTCACCTAGTTCGGCTGAGCAGGATTTGAACCCACGCACCTCCGCTCAACGGGTATCAAGGAAGCGAAGACGCAACCACTAGACCATCGCTGTTTCTTAAGGATGCACGTCGCCGAAAGAGAAAATCTCAACAATTGCAAATTCTCGAGACCGTAGCTAGAAAATCAGAGTAAAAAAATGAAATTTATTTTTGTTATGAATCCTAAATAATTATCAGAAATTCAGTATGGTTTAATATTCTGTGTTGGCTATTTGGTTTTAACAAGCCCTTATATCCTTAAATTAACTAAGTTCGAGGCGGCACTAGTGGTCTTAGCTTCTAGCAGTTGACGAAGAGTAATGAACCTTGACAGTTACCCTATTACGCAACTTTTCTTAAGAAATAAATAAGGTGAACTTTCATGCAATAGACAACCTTATAGCGCATGTACGAAGTAGCACGTCCTCCCATAAGTCATACATACGTACAAAGTAGCAAATCTGTCACATTCAAGACCTTAGATCCAAGAAGTCAAGTGTGGTAGTTGAACCCCACCAAATCTAATCAAGGTTTGATAGAAAGCTAATTAATTCAACTTCATTGCATATTATTGACATTCCACTCACGACTTGTTTTATTGACGCAGTTCATTTCTAAAATAATGGAATGATATTTGCGAAATTTTGAGTTCAAACACAAAACAGTGAATTAAGAAAATTCACTAGGTTGAATTATTTGTAGCTAGAAGTTTTCAAATGCATGCATTCAAAATATTTTTCTGATGTATAACTTTATTGTATAAATGCTAAATATTTTCTCCACAATGAAACTATGAATATCTGCTTTTATCAGAAGATATTTCAACCGGGATATCGCGTGTGGTTATAAGAGTTTTACGATTTCAAAAAAGGGATTACGAACGTCTGATTGAGAGAAATTTTATACTAAACCTACTGGCAAATTCAGCAAACACACAATTCTCGTAAAAGCAGTTGCTACTATCTTAAACTGTAGTGGAATAGTTTTAAAAATACCTAATGTCCGGAACATCAAAGTTGTTGGTAATACGGTTTTTCTTGAATATAAAGCGATGGATTTTTATCAACTAAGAATTTAGGTATTTGAGAAGTTTTGAAATAGATGGTAAAAATATTAATGTAATAAAACATTAAGATTTTCAAAACCACATTTGTTATTCTTCCAGAAACCATTCGCCAGTCTCTTACTTAAATGTATGAATAGGTTATTATACTAAAAGTGACTTGATAAAAATTTTAATACATACTATTTGTTTATTTAACATTTGTCACCATTGGTGGCACAGTCTGTCAATATGGGACTCACGTTATATAAATAAAACAAATCTTAATTTAAATTTGTCACATGGCCGTGCACTACATTGCCTTTGTTTACTTAGCCATTCCTTCCATGTGGAATTGTCCCTTCATCCAACGTCCTTCATAGAGTTGCGCAAGATTCTACTCTCATACGTTTGACGCGTCATATTTCTCTATACTTTTTTAACCTATCGTTTTTCTTAAAGTCCACCTTATCTACCCTTGCCTCAAAAGCACTGTTCGAACTTTACCGTACAAGCCTCTTTCCCATAGAGAGAGTTCCGCACTTTCTTTATGTATTAGAAATAGACGTATTTTATCTACGTTCTTGCCAATTCTATGGATCACATCAAGATTTACGCGTCCCGTAAAAAAAAAAAGAAGTAGTATCATATTTAGGTTGAACTATCTCTTATTTATTTCCCGAAACTTAACGTTTCGCATGAAACTATAGCATATTCAACCAGTCCGATTCCATGTAGTTTGAAACCCCTGAATAAATTCCATAATCCTCTGATTCTTTATCTTTACATCTTAGTGTTATTCTGTATTTCACTTTCTGTGTATGCTGATCTAGTTACTATATTACAGTTAATAGTTTAATAGAACCACTCGACACTCCTATAATGTCCACTAATTCAAAGTAAAAAACCCGCGTAGTCCTTTCTTCGTAACAAATGGATGTTAGTGATTCTATTGTACCCTACCAAGCTCCCATAGCACACGGGTCTCAGTCCCCATTTATAAGGAATTATTATTTCGTAGTTACTGATGTTTCAATTTACGGTTCCCAATTCCAATCACTATGTTATGCTCTTTACATTCCTCACAGTATAATTTAAATGTCCACAAAATTTCTCGTCAAGTATTATCCCTAAATATTTAGTTCCCTTCTCATGTAATTGCAACACTATTTCTCCGCTCCTTCAGTGTCAAACAAACCACATTATCGTACCATCGTACGTTATATCGTTGAGTAAGTTTAACTTCTATGTAACTGCTTTTTTGACAAATTTAGTATGGACAACAACAGGCGGATCCAGGATTTCTTTTGGGAGGGGTCCATAAAGAGAAATTCCAGGTTATGTAAGTTCTTCCATCGGAATTTTTTTTCATCAACTTCTTGAAACTGCAATTTAAGACATTCCTATACATACATAACGCATTAACTTAAATTGCAGATTTTTAAACAATCTTTAAAAATTTAACTTTTTCAAGTAGTGTTTTTTGTCAAATTTTTAATTTGGACATTCATAATGAGTATTTGCTTCTTCAGATTTACTCAATATAATTTCAACGGTAATTCATATGAAACCGAAATTGTCCCTGCGTTCTAACAAACTATAACATGTATGAAATAATAAAAATTCAATGGCATTTAATGAGAGGACGAAAGTGGTAACATTGAATGTAATGTTGGATATCAAAAGTAAAGTACATATGTTTTACCAAATGCACAGGCAGAGAAAGATACTGTGAAATATCGTAACCGTATGCTCATGTTCGCATGTAGGAGTAAAAGCAAAGCTTTGTCCCATGAAGTCGTCTTTTTACACAGATTTTATTAGTCTGTATTGTTGTTTTCAATGGGCATAGCCAAAAGCTTTTCTTTCGAAGTAAAAAACATTCTTTTATTACTACTATTGCTATCTCTTTTGGGAGGGAACGTACCCCCTATGCCCCCCTTGGATCCACAACTGGACGAAAGAAAGATAAATATTAATGTAAATCATCGCATATATCCCGCTAAATATTCAGCAACATTATCTGGCAGATTATTTTAATATTATTGTACAAACATGCTATTAGTCTTGTTGAGAAACTTCTTTAAGAATTACAATTGATATTTAACCAAGTTTATTCGCTACAATACACAGCGAATCAAGGATCCAATACGTCGGGATTCGCCAGAAGGTCGTTAGCTTCATGGTCATCAACTCCACCTCCGAGCTGTATAACAAACCGGTTGGAAGTGTCCAGCTCTTTCAGTATGCTTCTTCATATAAAAGAAAAAGAATAATCGAAATATCTATAACTAAAACAAAACTTCCCTGTGATAAATTAGTTTCAACAATATGTTAGCTATATTTGATTCACTCATAATAACATTTCTGAAAATTACGCAAGGAATAAAATGCGTTATGTCTAAAATCGGTTAGTATTACGTAACTATATTATGTAAGTCTCCAGAATGCAAAATAAACCATCGAGTACAATTAAAAAGTACCCCTACCTAAAAATTAAGTTTCTTAGTTTTATATAATATAAGTAAAAGCATTTACTTTACTGTCTACTTACACTTATACGAACTAATTCTGTAATATTCAGTAAATTGAAAATTATTGAAAATCATTAACCTTCAGTATGAAAAATTAATTCAAATTTATTTAGAACTGTCTGTTCATTGTTAAACTTCTGTTTCTTTAAATTAACTAAGTATGTCATTTAATAGTTCTTGGTTCACCTGAAATTCTTGGAAACTGCTCCTATCTCCCCGAATTATCAAGGACTAAATTACCGACATGCTGCTGATTTATCTCTCTAGACCAAAGGTTTGTCATTTACGACGAACGGTTTTCGATGAGGAAATACTTCGGATTTTGAAATTCTATGTTTTGTCAGGTCATTCCTCGAAGAGCTTTAAACCTGAAACTGCATCATATTTCAAGAGAATACGCGTGAACAAGCAACGTGACACCGTGTTAGTGAAGTATCTATGTTTCACTGATAGGAGAAAAACGCCTTGTCACTGAATTAAGGAGAGTAGATAAATTGACAAATGATTAAATTAATTATCATTTGTCTGAAAGAAAAGTATGTTGTTGTTTTTCATAATCGGTAATTAACATGTTTATGTATCAAGAAACTAATAATCCAGCGGATCATGTGGCTTTTTAAAGACGTGTAGGGAGAAAAATACAAAAAAATTGTCAATCTTGAACGACACGGCGTAGCAGCTATCTTCGTGTATTAGTGATACAAAATTTGACAGCCAAAAGGCAATTTGGCAACACAAATCTTTCAAACTCAGCACACATCTTAAATGTTTTATAAAATATTTTCCAGTGCAAGTAAAAGATTAAATACAATTTCAGATATTCGTAGTACTACCGGTCAATATTAATAGTCATAAAAGGTTGGCAAAATCTATACGCGATTCAAGGGTGTGACTAATCGAAATGGTGCTTCTTCACTCGTTNGACAGCTCGTTGTGTGATAGGTGTAACTTGTAGGAGTTCGAGGGAAATATTTATTTAGTTTATATTAAAGATTATTTTACAAGGGTTATCAAAAGAAAGGGCGGGTATATTGAAAGCTCATTCAGAAAACTCGTATCGCAGAGTAAATTCATTGTAAAAAAATCACCAGGGAACTACATTCTTCCACCTACCTCTTTGGGGTAGAAAGGTGCTTGCAACGCGACGCATAAGGAACTGCCGAAGTGAACACTGCCCAACGCCATGAGTGTAAGCCATTCTTTCCGAGAGAATCCTCCGCGACGCCGGTTCGGAGCCCCGTCGTCCATGGTGTCAGCGTCGTCCTGCGTGGCGTCGCCGTTTTCCGCCAACGCAGCTTTCGCTGCCGCCTCGGCTCGCAGAGGCTTCTCCGCCGCGGCGTCTGCGCTGCCCGCCATGCTCTTCCACACTGCTAGGTCTCTTTGCTCCGGCGTGTGGCGTCGGCTCAGACTGAAAAGCGGGAGGGCGAAGCGAGCCGCGACGACGGCGGCGGCGGCGACGGCGACGGCTGCGGGCAGCGGAGGCGGTGACCGAGCGGGAGGTGGACGGAGGTGGGTACATTGGACCGGCACTTACACGCTATAAATATACGTAGAAGCTAAATATGTCGCTTCTTGATCGTGACAAGTGAAGACAAAGACGGGGAGAGGATGATCGCAAAACGAAGAGAAATATTTCTTCGCGTTCCTGTTCATGCTATTCGTTCAGGATTCGCCCATTCCAAACTTTGATAAGATTACTTCCCATCGGTTGAAAATTTTCCACAATTTTTTTTTTCTGGGGGAGTGATTTAGTTCTGTAAACTTAAAAAGATTCTTTAAAAAATAATAAACTTTTTGTTTAAGACAAATGGAAAACATACTAAACTACTCAGATAAATCTTCTTCATGCATTAGAATTAAAACGTCCGATGAAAAAAAATGAAAATCATAAAAACCTTAATGACAATAATTTAAGCTATTTATTTTCTAATGCATATTTTTTCAGATACTATTAGTGCCATGTCGATTCCAAATATTTTCCATTTCGATTCAATACATTTTGCCTCGTCATTCGAAAAACCTTTAATCTAACTCTAACATAGTATTTCAGAACATAGTAAGAAACACAAAAACTATGTCTCAGCCCACAGAGTACCTCAACTTGTTGTTAAATAAACACTTTTAATAAACAATAAATATCCACAATATTTAATAAACACTTTAATAAATGTCTTATTTTGTCCGTTTAAATTTTGTCTCAAATCCTGAATGTTACAGAAAATGAGATTAAGCAAAACAGCAGATTTACTATCACCTTGAATCGTTACAATTCTCACCGGAATATTTTAATACAATTTCGTTTATTTCAAATGAAAATTCTCAAGATATGGACGGAAAAAATATACGAACAACAGTTTCAGTGTTATAGCAAAATAATTTACACTAGGTCTCTTATTATTACTTAATCTGTCAAATATTCTAGATAAGAATAAAAATATCTGATAACGCCATCAATAATCAAAAAAAATTTTTTTTTTATAAATACTCAAATGCATTTAAATTAACGCACCTAAATACTTTAAGCATGTTAAGAATCGTTTATATATACGAAATACACTAACGCTATGCCTTACATTTAAATAAATATTCACAATATTTATAACATTTTTCCTATATTTATGTCAATACCTTCCTTTAGTTCTGAAATATAGACTTCTTTGTAACATACATAAATAGCTACATCTTATTTGTAAAAGATAACATTATGTAAAGACCTCCATTTCTCCTGTCATCCTTAAGCAATGACCAAAAATGAGGTATTGAGGTATCATTACAAAGATTATTTTGTAAAGTTGGGACTTGTGTAATCTTAACTTCCAATTATTTTCTATTTCTTTTGTAAAGTGCTTTAAAATTCAAATTAATTTCCTCTTGCCGTCAGTTTTGTACGGCTATCAGTTATAATCAGACTCCCAGGTGGCATTGCAGTTGCGTGAAAACTTGTAAAAGTGAAAATACTCGTAATCTAATAATAACCCTGGGTATTTTTGGTTTGTGTACATACTTCAATTTTAATGAGCATTCTCCTGGATATATGAAGTTAATTTTAACCCCTCTCATCCGTCAGAGATAACTTTCTTAGTAAATTTAAGTTCTCTTAATATTTTTCCTTCGTAAACAATGTGTGCGAATTTTCGCTTAGGTCCAGCGAGTCGAAATATATTTCCATAACTCTTAAACAATTATTTCGTTTGAGGCGCCAACTATTGGCAAATCTCTCGATTTTGACGTAGTTTCAGAGATCGCCGGGTATGTATGACGTAGTCGTGAAGCAGTCTCGGTCCAAATACATTACAATGGCTCAATAGCATTATCAATTTGGCACACAAATATTTGTAAGAACTGAAACATTTTTCTCCAAGAAGTATATTCAAACTCCGACGCTAGTATTCCTATATAGCAATATCGTATTTACTTAATGGCTCTTCCACCTAAGAGAGCTAATTGCTTAAAACCTCACCGGTTTTCTGTTCGACTGAGGAGAAGGGTTTGAATCCCCGCTCTGCCATTCAATGGTTTCGTAGAAGCAAAGACGCTACCGATACTCCACTACTATCATATACCCTACATTCAAATTGTACATCACAAGATAATAATTTGTTTAAATAGATATGCTTTCAGTATAATGATTTCATCTATTTTCACAAGAATCTCAGAATTACCTCAAGTATTCCGTAAAAATTAATATTTTAAAAAGTTTAATTTCCCTTATGTGTACAATAATTTTTAACGAGTTCAAGGCCGTTAATGCAACGATCTCTGATTCTAACTACACATCACTAATTTGGTCAGATAAGCGTGTTGCTAACGTTTTGAGTGTTAACAGCAAACATAACTTACATTTTTTCTCATTGCCCGCGTTTACATGATAAAGATTCATTTGCGTTTTATTTCTACTAAAAGTGTAGATGAGTTGCCACAGATTGTGTTCGTAACAAGGAAAAATGACACACTTCTGGACTGTCCAGTCTCATCCATTAGAGAAACCTGAAATCTTTAATGTTCTCGAAATATCGAAATCACAGAAAAATGAAAAACAATGTCAATGGTCAAGGTCGACAGACGAAACTCATTTGGTATAGTTAAGTGACAAGCCAATGAGTGGTAGTGGAGACACGATGGGACAGGGGTGTGTTTTCCACCTTGTAACGTGAATATACTCGTACATCCTGTACTATTTCATGCTCACTTGATGATTATCATTGAATATATATTTCATATATTTCATTGAATATATATTATATATTTAAAAAATATTTTGCTCCGCATAGAATCAATATTTTCACCCGATACTTTCAAACAACTCAAAACATCACAAAACACGTGGGTTCCATTTACAAAAGTATAAGTTTGTAAGTAACAAGTAAATTTTCACAAGTTCGTAAAAATTTCCAGTTATTAGAGTTTCTCAAAAGTACACTTGTAAACTTGTAATTACAAGAGAATTCTCATAGTAATACAAGTGATTTATTTGTGACCCACTAACATTGTCAGGTTACTAACAATTGTAGCTGACAAACTCGTAAAATAAACTTGTTATCAACCAAGTATTTCTTACCTAGCTATAAACGTTTACAAATGTTATGTTCTTAATAGACGAAGGCCAATTCTTCCTCGAAAAATTCATACCAGTAGTTCAATATTTGAAAAGAAATTATAGAGGAACTATGACAACCTTAACACTAACCTAAGTGGGCATGGAATAGAGTGACATATTAAAGTAATCGAAAACGACCGATGTGCGTCGAATAGCTTTCTGTTCCGCTGGGCTGAGTTGTCATTCCTGTATCACCCCTGTTCAATTACTAACTTGTGATATGGGTGAAGTTGGGACATTAGGCCATTTCGACGATATTTAAGCCAATTTGCTATTTGTTTTATACAACCAAATAGTTGACTAAATAGAAAATATAACACACTATAGAATATTCTGGAAACTTTTAGTCATGAAATATTACAGGAAACTACAATATGGCGGTAGCCTCAGGTATAATAGCTGGCAACATCAGTTCAGAAACAGCGGTGTTGTGTCGAAGACGTCATTTTCTGTCAATACATTCTTCTGCAATCATGAGTTACATTGAAATGAATCTGTTAATCAGAGAAAAATAAAATCTATTAAATCACAAGCTTCGGGAGTTAGGTGAATGGAAGGCAGAAAGNCGACACTCTCCAGGAAAGTCTCCAAACCCGAAGCGACGCATCACCTGGAATATGAAAACGACGAGGCATCACTACTAGATCCACGAGAGGCGTTCCACTTCCCATGAACGCAAGCCACGCGTCATCTTCGACGCCAGGAACATCAGAAGGACGCAGAACACGCATCGCCGTCGNCAGGTATAATAGCTGGCAACATCAGTTCAGAAACAGCGGTGTTGTGTCGAAGACGTCATTTTCTGTCAATACATTCTTCTGCAATCATGAGTTACATTGAAATGAATCTGTTAATCAGAGAAAAATAAAATCTATTAAATCACTAGCTTCGGGAGTTAGGTGAATGGAAGGCAGAAAGAAAGCGGGTAATTGTTACTTAGGAGATAGACACTAATTTAATAAATCAAAGGAAAAATAGAAAACGTAACTATCAAAATATAATGAAACTACAAAATATTTTTCTGTAATATAACTGTATAACTAATTGGAATATCCAGGTAATGTATGATAGACAATTTATAACGTAGCGAGGCGCTACGTAACGGAGACACGCAGCGCTGTCGTAAATAGTCAAATCATTTGATGAGAGATCAGGCGTTTAAATACGCAGATTCTATTTATTTATTTATTTATTTAAATAATAGTCTGCCGTCCCCATCCGCAGACATTCCCCGACTAAATCAATTCTTCCTTAGTCTACTTGTACATTCTAAATGCTTTTAATGCTAATTTAATCTCTTTTATTCCTTCCATATATTCTTTGAATTTTTTATATCTAACCTCAGGTACTGTTGCGGCGTTGACTATAGTGTGCAAAAATTAGTTTTAACACAGACGTGGAAGTTCAATGCTTTTTGGGGTAGTTTAAAGACCAACCATGATACCTGCATGGGAAACGGCGAGAATAGAAGAAAACATGTTCAAACAATTAGGTATAAAAATTTGTTCTAGTAAATTTTATTTCTACAAAACAACAGCATATATACTTTGCAAAAAAATACACCCCCTTTACTGTTTTAAAATACGTGGTGATATCGGTGTACAACCGTATTCGAATTTAATCTTTCAAAAAAGCGAATTGTAATTTGTGGCTAATTTTTTGAGGAATTTCTTTATTGAAATCAATATTATTATTTGTGCATGTGCAAGATAAATCAACATGACTCCAAATGACCACCATGTATATTCTAAAGATTATGTTTAAAAAAGTCTGTAAGTCTTTGAAGAAACCAATAGACGATCTTACCTCATAATTGAAATTAATATTATTATATTGGACCTTTATCAGCTGAGTTCCCGCGGTTTCACTCACGCAAATTTTGTGATATATCTGCAACTTTACTCTTTCTCACATCTCCATTGATATCCGGCGAGAATATTATCCTTTCATGTTGGGGGTTTGATAGTATTGGTGTATATCCTGAGTCTCTTATTTTCGCTGATGTAGATGAGAAAAAGATTTTAGAAGACACCAATTTCCCACTTCAGTCCCTTAGGGGTGAATTTTCGTAAAAACAATTTCTTAGTGGACATTTTAGATTTTTTTGAGTCACGTTCCTCTCAATCCCAAACTTTAGGAGTGTCGTACTCCTCATGTGGTCAGAGAGGTCAATAATGTCATTGGAAATACGATTATTCATCACAGAATACACAAAAACCACGAACATGACACTATTATCTGTCTTATTACGTCATTTTTACGTCTTGCCCATCTCACCCCCAGTTCTAAGGATATCGCGCTTCTATATGACCTCAACTTGAACTTGACATTAGTACTATGAAATCTCATCAACCCTAAAACTATGGATCCGTAGCACTTTTCATTTTCTTATATTTCAAAATTAGTCTTCAATTATTTTTATAACCTATTTCCCATTTATAAACCCATTTCCACCCCTTTCCCCTAAGGATGCTATTGGTGTCATGCTTCCCTGAAGGGACTTGTACGATACCTGGATATCACTATCAACTCATCGACGCCGAAAATTCTGGAGTCGTTGGTGGTATTTGTCATGTTCGATCATTTTTCCGTGGCATCCCCTTCACTAAGGGTGCTGGGGCTTTTACAGCTAATTGTGGACTTTGGCGTCTTCGGGAAGGACACTACTAATTTCAGAGACTCCGAAAATTATGATCTCGACACTAATATCAGTCATTTTCGTTTATTTTTACATTTCGTCCCCTTTGCAAAAGGAGTATATTCACTCATAGGGTGTGATCGTGGACTTACGCGGCATTGAGGGTGTGAGTCTGTCCTTCTGCTTCTTAAAAAATGATCTATTCAACACCAATATCGGTTGTTTTTTATTAGTTTACCAGTCCTTTGCTTCCATTCCTACCCCATGGATGTTAGGGGTAAATAATCTAGAATGTGGACTGATCATTGAATGTAAACTTACAAAGCATCGGGGACGTCCTTACCCATCCCAACGACACCGTAAAGTATGGTTTTGATTCCATTATAAGATTTTTCCATTATTTCTACATGTCATCATCCCTTTTCCAGGGGTATGTCTTATCCCTACAGTAAACTAATATTTCAATTTTCGAGTTCAATTCAAAAGGGATTTATTAGACATATTTCTTATATTTACATACAAACAAAGATATTGCAAAAATATTGGCGGGGCTGAGGGCCCATGCACTTGTGTTTAAGCCCGAGGATACCGTGGGCTGTGCATACTGCACCGTGGTATTCACTCTCAACGAATGTTCTAGTTATTTGTTGCTAGATATTTAAGTTTTACGGAAAAGGAAACAAAAATGCAACTAGAATAATTAAATTAGGCGGAATAATGCAACTAGAATATTCGTTCAGCACCGTTGGGAACCACGGAAAACCAACGGTCAGGATAAGCAAGTACTATATATATATATATATATATATATATATATATATATANATACATATATTACAAGTAAGTATGTTTAGATAATAGTAATAAAATTAACTATACAGTAATACTTCAGAAAATAATGAGTAATAATAATAATTAGTAAATAATAATATAAGAAATACGAGTCGTCATCTTGTCTTTTCTTCATTCTTCCTCCTTGCTTTTTGAGCTTCCAAGTAACCTGAAACATATTTAAGAAGGAGTAGCAGAATCACATTCTTGTAAAATTTCCAAAGTCTTAGTTTCTCTTTTCCCCCTGACAATACTAAAGAATCTGCTCAGGAGTTGCACTACCGTTGATCTGTTATCCCCTGTAATTTCTATTGTCAGATCAATATTTCTCGTTCGTACGCTGAAGTCCCCTTCGGAAAGCCATTAGCTTCGATTGCGTTCGGTTTTGGTGCAAAACAATAAAATGTGAATCCATTCCTCCTCTTCTGCGCAGAGTGGACAAGTGTTATTTAACTCACCTCGTAGTTTTCGGATTTTCCAACCTCCCAACCTAAACCACGCATAGCCTGCTCTATCTGATTTATTTAACCAATCAATATATGGTTTTCGTCCCCATTCCCCAGCAACCACCGTTTGTACAATAAGAGAACGCTATCGAATACTGATTCCATCTTATCTAGTTTCCTGAGTTCTATTTTGATGCTTTCTAAAATATTTGCATAATTGTATTCATTTACGTCATTGTGCCAGAAGTCCCTAAGTCCTAATTTATTTAAATAAATTTAATTGTTTTGCACCATCCGACATCTCTATTGTTTTTGTAACATTCTAACACAATTTCATTCTTGTTCCCACTTTCGATGAGAAGTCAATATTTCAATGATTTTAATTTTAAGGTACCGTTTAGTGAATATTCTCCGAATTCCCACAGAATCCCGCTATTAGCTGTGCTTGTAGAAACTCCTAGAATGTGTTTTATATAACCGGTCTGGAGGGAGGCAAAAGGAGAATTATCCCCTGTTCCCCATAATTCTGCTCCGTATGCTATAATGGGTACTAATATTGAACTAAACATTTTATCCGATAGTATTGGGGCAATTTCAGGGACTCTAATTGAACATTTTTTTTATTTCATTGAGCCCAAACATCTTTTCTTTTAGCTCTTTCTTTGTGTCTACTCCAACCCACATTCATTGACAGCTGTACCCCTAAGTATGTAAACTCTTTAACTATATCTAAGGTGATACCATTGAATACCCATTTTTCTTCTTTGCTTAATACCCACCCGTTTTTGAATATCATTATTTATGTCTTTTTAACATTTTATTTTATTTTTCTATCTTTGGAAAACTTGCCTAGGGCATCTAATTCTCTTTGGAATCCCACTACGGATTTAGAGAAGATGACCAAGTCATCCGCAAATAATAGTGCTGGCATAGACCTTCCTGAGTATGTCACAGTAGGTGCCTCCGTCTGCGCGATATTCAAACAGTCAATAACATCATCAACGAACAGGATAAAAACCAATGGAGAGATGACGCATCCTTGCTTCACACCGATGTTTACAGGGAAAGCCTTTGTTGTAGAATGCCTGTCGATTTTAAAACATGCACTGTCTCCGTGATAAATTGCCTTTAGTATGTTGATGAATTTTGTGAGATTCCTATTTTCCCTAGGTTTTGTCAAAGAAGTACTTTATCTACTGTATCGAAAGCTTTCTCGAAATCTACAAAATAATTTCCCTCTTTTTGATGAGGTGGCAGTTTGCGCCAGAGAGTTTATTATAAATATATTATCAACCGTGCTGTAATTATTTCGAAAACCCGCTTGAAATGGTGATAATTTTTTATTTAATTCAACCCATTTTTTGAGACGGTTATGCAATATTTAACAAAAAACTTTACCTATCACGCTGAGGAGAGATATTCCTCTATATTTATTTGGGTCGTTTGTGTCGCCTTTAATCTTATATATCGGTTGAATTACCGCTTTTCACCATGGTTCAGGGAAAGTAGATGTATCCAACATATAGTTGTACATACATTTTAAATATTGTACATTCATACATTGGACTTAACGATGTTTGAAGAGCTTTTTATGCATTCTGGTGGCAGGTCATCTATAACTGGAGTTTTACCACACTTCAAGTGACTTATTTTCAATGTCTTNTAGTTCAGGTATTGTATCTACTAGTGAAAAGCGTTCGAATTCAATGAGAGAGTTATTTTGGAATAGCAATTTCCTAAAATGATCTTCCCATATCCACGCCTCTAAATTGCTCGTTGACTGCTGTTTACATCTTAGTTTACGAATGACTGTCCAAGCGTCTGCGGAATTTCTAGATGTTACTATGTCACGTATGCGCTTTCCTTCCTGTTCCTGCCAAACACTTTTGGTATTTCGTAGTGTCTCCTTGTAGGTTTTCCTTAATTTTAAGTATGCACTGCGGTGCATTTCCCCTCCCAAAAGCTGATATTTCCGTATTGAGTCCGTCTTCGCTTCTCTACATTCCCGGGTTCTCTTTTCTTTGTGTTCTATTGTGTGGGAATACTTGCATGTGTCTGCCAGCGGATGTTATCTTATAAACAAAGAGCCGCGTTGTTTAAATCTCCCAAAAGTATTTTTTTCTGAACAACGGTGTGCAATTTTCCGAGATTTCTTTCAAAGTTTTCAACGAATTTAATTTTCTTGTCTTCAGTCCATTTCATGAGAGGGAGTGCTGCTGTTATTTCCTTGCGCGACTGCCTCGTCACCTCTGTCTTCAATCGGATTTCAAGACATAACGCCATGTGATGCGAGACTACCGTAAACTAATATACTATTCGCAAAAACTATAGCATAACACCAGTTTTGTTCATTTTACGTTTTGTGATCATCATTCATGAAAACGCGCAATGATGAGATATTAGTAGTGTAGGGAGGCTAACTACCAAACTAATATTCTTGTGAGAGGAAAAATTGTACATTTGTCGTTATAAGTACTGACACAATGTTTCTGTAATACTTTCATTTAATATGTATTGAATTTGAACACAAATATTAACATGACGACACTTGCTGGAAGTTCTCTTCACTGATTAACGATGTGAATTATCAAGAATAAAAATTCTGTCAGAAATAAACATTTTCTAAAACAAAATGGAGTCGTTATTACATAGTAATGTCAATTTTCGTGGTAATCAGTGTGTCTGATTGGTGTTGATTGAAAAATTGAATGACCAAGTTATTGAGATCAATAGACTAAAATATTCAAAGATAAATTATTTTACGTTTTAGTAAAATAAGTTTTAAACTTATAAAAGATTTAAAGAAGAGATATTGGGATTGTAAATCCTATGACATTATGTTCCAACTGAAATCTCACAATTTGTTCAAAAACTTTCTGGTTGATAGAAATCTGGTCTGCATCTTCTCATTTTACTGAAAATTGAAGATACCACAACAAATTATAATCTACAAAATAAAGATAACAATGAAAGACAATTTTAAAAAATTGTTTACGAAACCTTCATGAATGATTGAGTCATGGGGGCCAGTGTCCGCGTTATCTCGGCTTCCGGGATTTTTTTCCCTCTTGTCATGTTGTCAATAGCTGATGTTGCGACCGTCCGCACTGTGGCCTTCATCAGAGCGAATAGTAAACTAAGTGATATCCTCACAAACCCTGCCTCTCACTCGATGACGCAAGACATCCATTACTTCACGTAAGAGAAGTGTCCGTTCAAATGGAGGGATTTTCAAAAAAAAACGTATTTTCCCCTCATTCGATTGTGGTACTGGGATAATATGAAAATGACCTTGAATCCCGTCCAATAATACTCGTTTACCTGTAAAATGCAAACTGCACTTTGTGATTCTGATAAATTAAATGAGAATTGTGTACATTACATTTCCTTAATTTTCGTTTTACATATTTCAGTTGGGAACAAAACAGTATGTGATGGCTGATAACAAAATATTTCATTTCTAAAGGGTATATTTCCAAGGAAAATAATTCAAATGATATTTTCCTTTCCTAAAACATCACTTGTATTTAAAATAGCTCTGTTTGAGCAGACACTCTTCATACCAAAGCAAAGGTACGTAACAATCTCATAAACTCTGTGGCAACCCCAGATAATACCATTTGTTTCTACGTCTATAATATCAAACACCCTTCAAAAGAAACAAAACATTTCAATTCTTTTACATTTCGAGCAAAAATACTCTAAAATGTCAAATTCTGTAAAATTAACAAGAAAATATTAGTTAAATTGAAAACATTAATTTTTGTTGACAGAATGATGCGTAGAGAACCTAGTTTAGCCACAGCAAAGACGCAGATGAATTATACTTGTATTAATCTAGGAGTTCTGAAATGAGAATGGACATAAATGCCATGTTCGTTTTTATTTTCTCTTACACAATATTTAGCCCCGTTCAAAAATTAATGGCTTTAATTTCCATTGCATGATAAATAAATACCATTTCCAGATCTCCTATAGTTATTTAGATCAAGGAAGATCTAACAAAATATTAAGAAGAAGGGTCTTGATTATTTATAAAAACAAATTGTTCCACAACAGGCCCCGAAGGGTTTCAAGACGTTCACTTAGGGTAAAGCTCCGCAATTATTAGGCCTCGGCACTAGGAGGAGGAGATATGACCAGCATCACGCTCCGACCGGTGTGACCGAGGATAGACCTGGTACTCATTTTTAGCAGACTGAGTAGACCTGGGAGTCAGTATGGATGTTGAAGTAATTATTAATATTTTAAAATATTCTAATCATCTAGCAATAATTGTGGAATTAACAAAATAACTCGTAAAAAATTGGTTGGTAAAGCTTCATGTTAGAAAGATAGAGAGCTAAGAAAGTAAAGGTAAATAGAATGTTGAACTTAAAACTAAAAATACGTTAATATACAAATGGAATGATTACTACGATTGTTCAAGATGTTACATGGCGGCCTTCGAAAGTTGTTGTCTTTCCGCTGGGCTTATCTACAGTTCATCATCATGTAATATCATGATATTTTCCCTCTTATTTTGTTAGACATTTGAAGTTAGTTGCTAAGGAGTTTAATGACTGTGTCAGTTTAAAAAATTTCTGGAATATTTTACGATACATAAATTTACATTAATAATTTTCCCAAGGAATTAATGAAAACCATTATCGAACTTTAATTTTCTTTTTTACGCGTCGCTTGGCCGTAAATAATGTTTTGATAAAATCAGTTGAGTGCTATGAAACAAATAGTGTTCCTCGACTACCAAGAAGCAGTGTAAGTGTCAATGGGGTAAAAGATTGATATGATACCAATTAGCATTCCTTTGGCCAACAATTGAAGGCAACATTGCTCTCTTTGCATTATCACTTCTCCTGCAGTTCAAAGAAAATCCCGCGAGGAATATGGCGTTCATGTACCTTAAACAAAAATGCAAAATCGAATTTAGGGTACATTACCATATCAGGCAATGAAATTTGGGTATAGTGCTATGGTTCGAAATGAACTAAGAATGACATAAAACATAGTTTGCGTCTTTGTGAATGCGTCTGCTTCTAAATTGGTTGGTCGAGCAAGAAAGATGAAAGTAAATATGGTTCCTACATTATATTGAGAAACCTCCTATTAAAATCCTAAGAAATATGTAACACATAATTTAAAAAACATATAACATTTCACGACAGTTAATGGAATTTTACAGTTTATTGATCTCAAGTTCTCCTAAGAGTTCGTGACAACCTTCCAAGAAAAGAATTATTTTGCATAATATCACCGTCCTAGAAGAACAGTGATGCAATTGTAAAAAATATATTAGAGCTAGAGAGCAAACAAAATGAACTTTAGGTATTTCTTATTACCATTACTCTCTAAAATAAGTTTTACTTATTATTATCCCGGGACGACGATATTGTCGGACACACAATATTGAGCACTGATACGTCTAGATCATAGGAATACGAGTTATCTGCCATATAGAGCTGACACTTAATCCTTAAAAAACTATTAGACAAATAGTTCTTCCCTCTGGCTCTTGTGGATGGACATCCGCCCGCAAGTGCTTTTGAAAATTGTGCATTTTCGAAAAGTAATGTTGCTGCAGGGTGTGTTCGCATCTCAAATAATTCCCCCTCGTCAAATCGACTGACCTTATATCCCATGTAATCTGTGTACAATATAAATATTCAGTCATTCATTCAATATAAATGAAAGTGTATAAC
>NNCF01125965.1:285635-322190 GCA_002313205.1 Laupala kohalensis | reverse complement strand
CTTCAGACCTGCTCTTTCACCTGACCACTGTCTGCATACATATAATACATACAACATATACAATAATATAAAATAATAAAATATTCATACATACATGATAATTGGAGGATAAATTCTACTTTAATCTATATATAAGGATCGTTATTTTATATAAGGATCATGAAAACACAGCAAATAGGAAGAGGAAAGGGATATTTTGGAAGAGATAGAGACTTACTTTGAATTTTCTTCTGAGAACATTGCGAATTGCAATTGAACAGCAGCAAAAATGAAAACAACGAGAACAGGTAGATTCATATGATTCTTGAAGCGTTGTTATGTNAAGTGTATAACATTTCCATTACAATGAAAAGAATCATTAATAATGCTGCTACCACGATTTCAGAAATCCAGAAGTGATTTACTTTTAAAAAATATAATAGGCTTTCTGTTGTAATTTTTCATAGCTGTCTTTCAATTTCTACATTGTTATGTTTTAGGTTGTTTATGATTTTTATGTTGATAATAGTTACAAATTAATAATTTCTCTCTTAGTGTCATTAAATCTTGAAAATACAATTTAAAGAATTGAATCTTCAAATGAAATTCAATTAAATTTCATTAAATTTCTTGTATAATAAATTTAATTTTAATTGTTTACTGGAAGAGGAATTTCGTACCTTAGCATCATAGTGCTTTGTCCAATAAATACATTTCTAGTTCTCTAATGTGTTTTTTTACATTTATCATTTGGTGTTGTAATGTGAACCGACAAGCAATATCCAACATCGTATGATATTTTTTTCCTTTCAGTTAAATGTTCTTTAATATTTTATAAAATAATATACTGTCACAAAAAACAAAATAAGAACGTGTTCGGTCAGAGAACCTCATTCATTGTGAGCCCCAAAGTTTAAACATGATTCAATTTTAATGTTTCGTTTCATACTATGTTATAATATTCATAAGTAATTAATGCTATATATGAAAGAAGTACCTGTGATATTATTAAGGCTAAGAAAATAGTATCACTAAATAAAAGTTAATCTTAATATTGACATACAGAAAATTAATTACAAACAATGTTCCGTGTGATTCAATCATAATCTAGTAAAATAATAAATGAAAGATACGTTTAAACTGTACATAATATATAATAATGTTTGCACAATAAAAAAAACTTCTGCAACGTACTTGGCTGTATCTCGTTGAATATTCGTACTACAAACATACAACTGTACTGGTTATGTAGAAAATTTGGTATACTTTAAATTTGTTTCTTAAAAATTTTGTTGTAGGAGCTATCGTTTAAAAAAAATTATTCAGCAATGTTTGACGTAATTATAACGCTGTATCTCGATAACTATTTTTCCGATAATGCTCATAAAACCACTATATTTGGAAATTTTCTTTGCAAATACACCTTAGAGAAAAAATTTTTTTTTTTCTGAGACATGCATCGTTAGGGAATTGTTTCAAGAAATCATGGAGGAGCTTGAAAATTTCGAAGTTTTTTGCGGCAAATGACGGGCGGCAACGCGTCGAGGTCGAAAACGCGGTTTTCAAGTAGGACACTGGCACAAATAACATATCAAAAACTTCATATGCGTCATGCTGTGATCTGACGTCCTCCATTATCACAAAGTCAATCGACAGATGTGTTGCTATTGGATCCACAGATGAAACATAATATAATCATATAGTGAAAGTAGATGCAGCAGACATGAATCAAGATCTGCGTTTGCAGGCGACATATCTATTTTATACGGTACTATATCTAGCAATATACGATAGGTAATTCATATCAGGACTCGCATCTCTAGCATCATTAACAGCGTTAGCAGGTTTTGACTAAACCCAATAAATCTAGGAAAAACTAATTACATTTCTCTTCATTAAATCATGTACATTAAAGAAATATTTTTGGAATTGTTTCAAGCTAGGAGTGAAGTTCAATCACGAAAATTGGTGATTTGAGTACAAAACAAATAAGTTCATTAATATCGTTTATTCCTACAGAAACTTTAGGTATTTTTGTAGTTTTTATTTTTCGGAAATATTGCCTTTCACAGTTCATTTACGGTTCCAAAACTAAGTTCATAAAGGTATTAAAAAATTACACGCTTCAAAAAATAACTGAATTCAATGACACAAATTTATTTTTGTATAAAATAATCTTGTAACAAATTCTTTTGATTTTAAAACCATATGTTGAAATCAATCATGTATTTAATTATCAAATATTTTCGTAATTTACGCATGTGATAATGAGAAAATTTGTAGATTTTTATTGAGACTTGTATTCATCATTTTGATTTCCTCCTATTCACAATCACGTGATCATGCTTCGTGCAGATCTTCCTATTTTTATTAGTAGACAAAAAACACTCGTCACAAAATTCTCATTTAATGAAAATTTGAATCTCCAATTCAGTAAGTTACAATTGGAAAGTATATATTTTCAAATAGGACGAGATTTTGAAACATAATTATATTGGCAAAAAGACAATCATCTATAAAAAACCCTCATTAACTTGTCTCAAGCTTTAAGTAACGTGATGGTTGCCACAGAAAAACAGGGTATCTCTATTATTTGTGAAGTTAGAATGAAGCGAATGCTAGATAACAAATAACTACCTAAGTGATTATATTAATTACATAATAAGATTAGGAACAAATTAATGATGATTAATTAGAATAATTCCACGCATCGCATCTGAAACAGTGTTCCTACAACTGAGACAAAGCAACAGTTTGTCTTCTGATCAAGAGTATGAAATGTCTTGTAAGTACTAGTTTTCTTAAGTTTTCCATTTTTTCGATTTGTACGCGTGGAAACAAGCTCTCAATACGCCATCGTGGGCTGCGAGAGGGATTCTCTAACGGTAGAAGTACGATTTTATTCAGTAGTTCTCTGGCAGATCCAGTCTGGTAAAATAAAATTTATGGAAACAGCTTTCCCAACACAAATTCAAGAAGTTCCCGATGCAAATTCTAGAAGAAGTTCTGATTCCGTTAAAATCCGTAATCGTCATTTCTACAATATGATGTCATTTACGAAATTTGTACCTCAGTCTCCAGTTTTGATAAATAAGACCAGGCTGGAAATGAACTGATAATGAGTGGTGAAAGTTATTAGTACAAAACTACCAAATTCTATGAATATGAAATTCATTTCATTTACTCTCCTTTTATTTGTGCTCTTCTGAGAAAGTGTATAGAAGTTTCGTATATTTTTCCATCCGATCCAATTTGTCAATATTTAGATGAACTCTGTAGCCGAGGGCTTGTCCCATGCTATCTGTACGAGGCTGTCAAAGAGTCGCAGGGAAAGAGCGATAAAGAGTAAAGGTTGCTAACATAATGCACATTCTACTAAGCCTCACACACACAATATCTTATCTCCTCCC
This sequence comes from Laupala kohalensis, assembly GCA_002313205.1. Lineage (NCBI taxonomy): Eukaryota > Metazoa > Arthropoda > Insecta > Orthoptera > Trigonidiidae > Laupala > Laupala kohalensis. The sequence goes on along the minus strand of NNCF01125965.1, from coordinate 318,801 downwards.
AACAAAATAATGAAGAGAAAATGGAAAATTTTTATTAAAATAAATACTATCAACTATTTGAGAGACGGAACATAACCGAAAACATTTTCTCTGTTAAAATTTTGATATACAATTATCAAAGGTGAAAATTTACAAAAATAATTATTATAAGTGAAAGAGAAGGTAGTAAGGAATTCAATTGAGAGTTTTCAACTTTCAAATAATTCTTTCGAACAACTATCAGACCCACACGGGTCATTTGGCAATTCCGGCAAATGCTAGAAGGACCGGTAGAAGAACAAAAAAATTTATTGGTAAAAAAAATGTTTCTAGATATTATTCGATATAATATTACACATTTAGATTTCAGAAAATCTCAATTAGACGATTCAATTATTGAAATTATAGTGAATAAAAAGGAAAAAGACATCAAAGGAAAGATACATTCATAACATGACAAAGACATTGTTTATATATTTATATTATAATTAAATGTATCAATAAACCTTATAGTTTCTAAAAGAATATTTTTAGTAACAAATATTGTATAACTATACTCTTAAATTGAAACTCTTTGTATATTTAAAAAAATTAAAAATAGACCACTGTTAATGATTATGGGATCAGTTTGAATGAAATTACTGGACTGATTTTTACCACCAGTCTTGCCTTAAATTCAGTATTTTTTAATAAGTGCTTTACTTCCAGAACTCGTAAAAGAAATTTATATTGTACAAGAAAAATTAAATAATTTGTTGGAATATTATTTCGTTGCTCGCAGATCTTCAGGATGCACACATTTTGAAAAAAATAATTAATGTGGATGGAAATATCAAACAGAACTAAACGCAAATTAATGAGTGGCGGTACACCTTTTAAACCATTCAAAGACTCCCTATTATCCTGAATTAAGTTAAGTTATTAAAATATAACTAAGTTTTATTAACCACAACATTCATACATTGTGGCAGAACGAAACTTGGTGGTTAAAAAATATACTGAATTTAAATTTTGAGCGCCTCAACTATTTTATCTCAGGGTTCCACAATAATTTCTGGGTTCGATTTTTTTAATGAAGGAAAGGACCATGCAATGGTTCCACTTAAGGAAAACGCTACTGACAAATAAATCCATTTAATTTAATTACCTTTTCAATTACAACAAAACCCCTCATGTTGTTTTCCCCCAAAAGAAACAAACACAAATGGTGGACAAATAAGAACATAAACTACCACATAAAGGACATCTTTCCCTTCAAAAAAAACTAAAATACACTGGCTTTAACCATAATATTATCTTATCAACAATTAAATCTTCCTCTTTCTCAAACAATAGCAATACACTGTATTTAGTAATAATATTATCTTATCAACAATTAAATCTCCCTCTCTCTCAAACAATAGCAATACACTGAATTTAGCAATAATATAATCTTATCAACAATTAAATCTCCCTCTCTCTCAAACAATAGCAATGCACTGAATTTAATAATAATATTATCATATCAACAATTAAATCTCCCTCTCTCAACAATAGCAATCCACTGAGTTTAACCATGGCATAATTTGATCAATAATTAAATCTGTCTTGGCACTGATTTAGTCCATAGTTCATGTCCCTTTTTTATAATTTATGCCGGTTGATTCATTTCGCGCAAGCGCAATACGACGTCGGTTTAAACATCACCAACCGTCGTAAAATACCTCTGATGATGACCAACCAGGGCAGACCGTAGAGTGCTGTCCTCGCAATGGTCAACTAGGCTCCAATCTCGGCGATCGCTGACGGTGTTAATCAACGACGACTACCCGAAGTTGCTCCAATCCTTTTCTGCGAACTCGGCCCCTCTGATCGCAGTGTCAGCATATCCTCGTTCGTCCGAATGACCACCCGAAAATAGTTCGTCCGCGGCTCGGATCGAGATCAACTCATTAAATTGTCCCGATGATCAAAAAATCAACGAACACTCGACTCGAGCTAAAAACATCTGAGCTGAGCGAAAAATCTATGTAAGCGATGTGAGCTGACTGCGAAAATCTAATATCTGAGCTGCGCGAAATGACTGATGCGAGCGATGTCAAAAAAAGTCTCAGCGCTGTGAGCCGAGCGAAAAATCTTGCTGACTGATGTGAGCTGACTGAAAAATCTAAGCCATGTCTGCGATGTGAGCTGAGAAATGTCAGCCGCGTCGAAGATACCAGCTACGAGCGTGAACGATGTTACTGATGTGAGCTGCGCGAAAAAAAATCTGTGAGATGTGAGAGCTGCGCGAAATGACTGATCTGAGCGCGTCTTCAAAAATGTGAGATGTGAGAGCGAAATTTCGTTTTCCATTCCTTAAATGGTCTTACTCACCTCTCCAACATATTTTTCCACTCCCAGATCTTCCAAATTTTGAATTCCACGTGATCGAAACTTCCAATGCCAAAACGATTCCCCCTTCTTACGCCTAGATTCTGATTGGGAAATTTTAAAGGACTTCAAATAATTTCTAACGTTTTCTTGCAACGATGTTTTACTCCCAACGATTTTACGGACAAGTTGGCTCTTGTTTCCACCCTTCGCACATCTGGGGTTATTGCGGTCGGGTTGGGTCTCTTTCCCCACCCCCTCGCTAACTTGCTATTTCTAAAAAGTTGTAAATTTCCTTCGACACGAAAGAGCCGACTGTAGGTCTGCGCCATACCAGATGTAGGGGGCTGCCTTCGTCATCTTTCAACGGCCGACCCTTTAAATTCTATTGAGTCGGAAGACTTTCCTTCCTCTCTTATAAATTTCATTATTCCCGAACGAGGATGATTTTATTAACAATTAATTACTGAATTATTCAAATCTCACAACATGTACAAACCACGTAAACTTGACTCCCGAACACGGAGTTACGCGATGATTCGCGGTTCTATATTTTGGGTCCTGCAACAAAGATTCAAGGCGTGCCACGATGATGGAGTCGAATATAAAAAGTGTATGACCTAGATGATGTACGAAAGTCTGATTGGAAGGGTCAACAGGCATAACACACGATAAAATAAGTAAATTCTAACTTTCTTCTTTTGGACGATCATAATAAAAATGTATTGTGATCATCCAAAAATGTCTTAGTTATATTTATTTATTCTTCGTCTTCCTATGGCGTTGTAGCCTGTGATAAAGTCTTTGCCTGATTTCTCATTATTATTATTATTATTATTATATAATAGACGTGAACAGTACAATTATATGCAATACCATTCATGCCCAATTCAAAACCTAGCATCCTTGTGATTCTTTGTTTTCCGTGAAAATATTCAATGATGTATTTTAGAATTCTAAATGTCGGTATAGATTTAACTTACCAATATGACGTTCATACAATCGTAAGGAAATATTTCACCTCACGAATGTAAGAATTTATTTGGTTTAATTAATGGAGAGATAGTACTGAACAGTGTTCCACCGTCGTTTTACTATGAGGAGCGTTCTATCACTGTATTTTGTTGAGTGGTGACAGTAGTTCAAACCCCTTATGATTCAATGCCCTTTATGATGCCGCGAAGAATTAAGAGGTTTCGCGACAAGTTTTCTGGGTTTTTTTTCTCCCATTCTCCGTTCATCTTTCATCTCATTCGCACCAATTAACTCTCCGTCCCCGTCCCCCTCCTACTTAGCAGCATGCAAGCCGAATTACATGTTCTTTGCTTCAGTTAACCGCGTATACTGGCTATTGCGGCTAACGTATATTCCAATTAGTATCTTGTAAAATTATTGTACACATTTTTGAAAAGGAATAAATTCATATTATTATTTTTATCATCATCACATGATTTTTTCTGAAACCATAGCTAGAGCGCGAGGTAGGAAGAGAGGGGAGTGGAACACTATGTAGTGCAACTATTAATTTTTTTTTAATAATAAAAAACCTAAGTACATACATGATAAAATGATAACACATATTAAGGTTACAAAACTTTAGCCCAAAGTAAGTTGAAATGCGCAGTCTGTCACATTCACTAAGTCCACCATACTAACACTAAGAATTAACTTCACTTCAAGATATGCGTCATTGTTAGTGGTTCACGCTAACAGTCGCACAAAACACAACCGTTCCTCAACATTATGTATCTCAACAAATTACTTTTCGTCCTGCCCTTTCCGCCGTTAGCCTATTCAAGGTCTTCCAAATGAACCGCCCCTCTTGGTGGCCATTGATTTCCTCCCTTGGTGACATCCAGTCGCTGCCTGAGTCGTGGGCGTGTTTTACCCAGCGCTGTAGGCGTTCCAGTTTGGGTGATTTTTCCTGCGACTGGACGAAACTCTTTCTGGATTTAAATCTCAATGGAACCTGCATAATATCTTGTACATTTATGTGTGACACTTTTCCATTTCCCCGTCAGCTAACTGGGCTTCCCTCCTGATGTCCGGGGAAGGTGGAAACCGAAAAAAAATATCAATACAATACTGAATTGAAAACTCAGTAGAACTATTTCTCTTCGCGAATGATATCACCATACTATGCAACGGAAAGAATCTTCAAATGACTTATAATATTATCACAGAATCATTGAACAAAATCTATAACTTGTCATAAACTTCAGGTTACATAATATTGACATTAAAATTTAAATTTATGTTCTCTACTTCTAGAGAAAAATCCTCAACTTATGTCAGAAGTAATCCTCAAAATGGGTAATCATACTCTACGCAAACTAATGTCTGTAAAATCCTTGGTATAAAATTTGATCAAAATCACACATAGAGAATTCACACCACCCCTATCAAAGACGATTGTAATAATTTATTGAATATTATTAAAATGTTAGCACAACAATCTTTTAGAAACACTTAATCCAATATTAAATAGAGCATGCTGCCTCAGTTTAGGAGCCTTCCGTTTGAGCTTAGCCACCAGTCTAATCGTGAAGGCAGTCTTCTTTCCTCAAATCTTCGATTCAAATTATTATGCTTTAACTACGCATATTCAACTTATACAGTAATTCGGATAATTTAGCTACATCTTCCTACCTTGGAAACCGAGAATGTATCAAACACATCCGAAACATCTTAGACCAATAAAGGAAAGATTACAAGAATATCTCGGAGAAATCGTTTTAGAGAAACCATCTATTCTACCAAGATTCTTGATCCATGGCCTCCTTCGGAAATTTCCACCCCTACGATAAACCTACAAGCTTCTGAACTCCCACATTCGACAACGACATCAAGGGTAATCTTACTACCTTTCATCTCCTGCATTACATCTGTATCAATAATACGATAATCACCTTAAATGTTATACAGATGGCTCGAAAATAGATGGAACATCTGATTGTTCAGTAGTATTAACAAACCCTCTCGAAATTCATTCATTCCGTCTTCCAACCTACTTCTCTATATTTTCATGTGAAACTTGAACAATTCACAAAGTCATCGAAATACTAAAAAACAAGGATAACTCGCTCTTCGTCATCTTCACTGACTCAGTGTCATAGACAACAGATATTACATTGACCAACAATTGCAAAAGATTCATGAACAGTTTTTCATGTGTTTTGGTAAGAGTATTAAAACCGACCTGGTGCGCATGGGAATAACAGGAAACGAAGTAGATATGACCGCAAAAGCTGCAACCTCATTCGCTGAGATAGAAAATAGTATTAATGGATCTTTAAAAGATGCTATGAAACTATTCAGGTCAACAATTTTAAATCAATGGGATTGGAATTCAAAACTTGCGAAATTATATCCTGTAAGAAAATGGACTACGAAAGGTGCTTTCCCTAAATTCACCTTGGGAAGTGGAGATCAAACTATTTTGACTCGGTTGCGAATTGGTCATTTCAATCTCAGTCACATCTTCTCGATGTAGACGACAGACCCAGAGCCTTTCTCCCCTTTGTGGATATACCTCATCATCTCATCTTGCGGAGCCCTGAGTTTAGAAACAAAATATATTCCGTAACCCATTCGCGACGAAAGACGGGTGCTGCTCGTCCTCTACATTTGTGGGACTTCCTGATGAAAGACTGTCAGTACCCGTCCTGTACTTTGAGGACGGATTTCGTTTTATTGTTACTAGATATCATTCATGTATTTATTTCTACTGGTTCTCTGAATATTTCAGAAGTTCATTTTTAAACATCCCAAAAGATATTACTAATACACTTGAAACTTCCAGTGCGTGCCAAAAGATGCTGCATCTTTTGAAATCGTGACAACTTGACATATTGATTTAAATCGGTTTATTTAGTGTATTATTAAGTTGTGTTTTTTTTGCAATATATATTCTTTTATTGAGTTATTGTTTAATTATATATTTTTTTTCAATGTAACAATTAATTAAGTAATATATCTGTAATATTGTTCGCTGATGACCTGTGATGTGAAAAACGACCATAAATAAATAAATAAATAAATAAATAAATAAGAAGAGCATAACAAATGAACAATTGCGAGTGTGGAGAATTAGATTTATCAGAACATCTCATATTCTCCTGCCATAAACAATCGGCGCCACGATCTATTTGCGAAATATTATTGGGAGTGCTACTAGAATCAGAAATAGAAAAAAATCGTTATTGCACATCCCCTAGCATTGCAATATTTCGAGAAATATATGAATATTGTATGGGTAATATGTAAAATTGATATATTTTGTTCTTTTACTTAGATCAATAAATAATATCGTCCTCAAGTAAAATATTTATCCTTTAATATTTTTCCCTTCGGGGAATGCTGCATCCTTACACAGGGAAATGTAAGAAAATGGTCTTATAACTGTTTGATCTGGGTTATTCTGTGTGTATCAGCTATGTTTGTCATCCTAATGAAATTCATTGTGTTGAACTGATTCTGCCACAGGGCCATTAGATGTACCATGTTCAACCATTTAAAAATTTATAAGTCTATATTGAGCTAAGTCCCATGAAATGTAAATTCAAAAGCACGCACCTACTTTTTGCAACCTTTTCTGCGGTTTACCATGACACCGTTGGTAGCGGGAATACTTGCCAACCACGTGGCATGCACCCAGATAAAACTCGAGACGTCAAGCGGTAAAGAAGTGAGAAAATGCGGTAAGATGATTTTGTCATTGAGGGGCTGAGTATATTTCTATCCCTTCAAGTGGGCCAAAGAAATGAAAAAAAAAAAAAACGTGAAAAATAACTTGATAGTATGAATGGACTTTTCACTTTTCGCTTCATATAAAGGGTAATAATTTGGCCAAAATGACATTTTTTAAGGCATCAAAACATTTTTTAAATTTATTTTTCTTTCTAAACCCTGCTTTAAATAATCTCAATAAGAGTATTTCAATATTTTCTTTCCTGTGCTGTCTCTCTTTAACATATATTTAAGTAATGAACAATAAATGAAGGAGACGAATAATTGAAAGAAAATAAATAACAAAGGTATAAGCTCAAGAGGTAGGAAACGCACACTCAACTCTTTTTAACAATACCCCTAATGCCACATATTTTGTAGCTAAATATCTTGAATATATTGTAATTATCCTGTTTCAATTAAGGTGTCATACAAACGAGTGTTCAGAGCATCAATTTTCAACCTCGCTTAAAAATTTGCTTCTCTCTGGTCCGTAAATTGAGCATTCCCATAACATGTTTTTTTCGTTGTATGTTACATGTACTACATGTATCTTATGATATTTACATGTATTTTGTTTATTCTTACATGTACATGTATATTGTTTATTTTAAAGAGGTATCCGTTCATATTGTCATGTCTGCTTAATATTTCCATTTATTTTATCGATGGTAGAAACCATTTTCTATTCTTATGCGCGAAGTTTACTACTTTTATAAATTTATGAGTTTCTGCACCTCTTGTTCCCTTTTCCCCATCGCATTCGCCAACTATTTGTTAAATTCTTGGTTATTTTCGACTTATTTCATTTGTCCGACATTCGAATAACTTCATTTTCCATTACCACTTCACCTTTCGTACCATAGCCTTAAATTTAATTTTCTCTACTCTTAAATCCAGTGGCATTATTCCTCTATTATCTTCTTTGCTGGTGTTGACACGGTTCTGGAGCATGAACTCCAACCTAGGAGACATTTGTAGTTCTTTGAATACCACTCAGTATCATATACATGTACAAAATACATGTCTATTATGTACCCTGTGTTCTCATATTTCAGTACAATACGTCCTAATTGGTACTATTACCCTAAGATATAACTTTTCAGCTTTTTGTGCCTCCGCCGATTTTCCCTTTGTTTGTCGATATTCTGTCACTTGTGCAATCTCTAGAATGTATATCAGCTCATCAGAATACTTGGAAACACTTTATATATATGCAGCTTACCACACGTCTTGCAACCTACAACAATAAGGGATCATAACTGTTGACGTACCTTTGTTCATTTCTCCCTTTTGAAATTTCAACTCCTCATCTTCTTTGGTAGTTTGAAAAGTATTTCAATGTAGACCTAATATTTGATTGTTCGAATTGAGATAATTGAGGGTGCAGTTAACTGGTTTCTTCGAGTATTAGAAGAAAATTAATGTTTATAAATAATTTCATGCTACTCTTTTATCTTCAAAAGGTGTGTGTCAATGTGACAAACTGTACTTCCAACATAAGTCTCTCGATGTTGTCCTTATTCGTTCCAGACGTTATCTACGATGAGTATTTAACGAGGAATGTCTGTTCAAAAGGAACTATTTCCGCTTTAAAAAGTGTATTTTTCCCCTCATTTGATAGTAGCATTTGAATAATATCGAAAATCACTTTCAGTCCTGTACAATACTTATATTCTTGTTAAAATACTATTCGTACATTATGATTTTGATAAACGAAGGGTAAATTGTGTATATGAAATTTCTTTAATTCTGTTTTTACCTTATTTAAGTTCAGAAAATAAGTATATTTTTCTACACTAATGATTGGAAACAAAAGCATCCATTTCTAAAGGATTATTTATAAGGAATGTAAATGATTCAAATACATTTTTCTCTGTTTCTTGATAAAAATTGCTCATATGTGAATAATATATGTTTCTTTCTTTAGATAAGCTAATGGAGCACAGAACAACCTTTTCATTCCGCTACGGAGTAGAGTTCTTTGGAATGGTGACGGAAGCGCGGTGACTGCCGGTCCCGCGCAGGAATTTGTTCCGTAATCCTATGATGCGTGCCAACTCAGAACTCGTTTGCGACCCGTTGGAGCAGCTGACGGAGGTCACGGTCGTTCGCGCCACAAGCCAAATCCCTACCATTACTAAAGTCAAGCTGCCGTACGAAAAGATACCAAATTCGGGAGAACGGCCCACCTACTCAATTGATTCCACCTACATTACTCAGGGCTCTAATGACCTTTGATNTACATTACTCGACTTAGTGATATTTTCATCTTATACGTTTTATTCACTACTACCAAACTTGACAAAATACCTCTAGGAGAGCCTGTCCTTAAAATACTTATTTTATCCTTTGTAGAGTAACACAAAATTAATATTCATTTTAATAAAATACATTGCATAAATTATCCAAGAAATCTTAATTTTTTAATCTACTTTCAACGAAATTCATTTTACGGTAGTCTCTTTGTTGTTTCCATAACGTTGGTACACCTGTAAGGTAGTGCAAGTGCTACCAAACGATGATTTTAATATCAAACGACAATCTGAGGCAGTCCAAGCCTTTAACGAGTGTCGGGGTTTTTGTTCTAAAATATTGGTGGTGGCTGTCCTGAAACACCACATCTTTGTTCTTTTGGTGTCCAAATTCTCGATAACTTGAGTATACTACATTATTAACCGAAACACATTTCAGAGATCTTTTGCTTGCACTCGGAGATTCATTCAGAATACAATAACATTGCACAGGACGTAAGTACACAAATGGATGGAATCGAAGGAAAGCGTGTACAACAAATTTTTGGCATTTTTATACTGATATAACAGGTATTTAGAATTCCGTTCCGTTAGAAACACAATTTGGATTTAAAGTCACACGTTGAAGCTACGTACTACGTGTAAGCTAATATTTTCAGTGAAATTCAATATCTCGTAATACATTGGTAAAATTTTCTACCGAAAGATCGAAACAATTTAACATAACATATTTACAATTTGATATTTCATTTACGTTATTCGTAATATATCATTTTTCATAAACAGTTCATGTTTTAAATGGAACAATAAAGGGTAGCGCGAGGCAAATAGCACGTGGCAAAGGTACAATTCGTCGTTGTGAGTTGGTGCATTGTCTCTCAGAAGCATGTGCAATTTGAAGCAATTGTGTTTGTTTAGTAGCGAATTGAAGTACAAATGTTTCATTATATCATTCATTCATAAAAATTAAAAACATACCGCTGTATTCTCAAGTCCCTTGGCACAAACCTAAGTCACCAGCAATTAGAATAATCAAATACCTTTTCAGAGCGCAATGTGCGTGCAAAAAGTACGTAAGTGGACAAGAAGCACGATGATCGATTGAGCGAGATCGGTCGGGAACAGAAATCTAATAGAGCTGACCGTCTGTTCTCCACAAACGAAATTCCTGGAAGAGATATATGTCAACAACAGATTCGTCAGACAAATATGTTCCCCCCACCCCGCGCTTTAATGTGCTATGAGAGCTCCAGTTTTTTTTGGTAATTCCAAAACATTTTGGATTAATCCATTAGATAAAGCAATTGGGAACCAAAAACTGTTGTACATTGGAAGTTAAGAAGACTTTATTGAGACTATTCCTGTGTGATTTGAATCACAGAAATCGAATTTGAATTTTGAGTTAATATTTAGCTTTTTATATGCTTTAGAGAAAAAGTATTTCTTTACAAGATGAAATTAGACAAAGCCAAACAACTTAGGATCTCATCAATTTCTCCACGAGTGACGCATAATTATGGCACCAGTATGCTCCACCCTAAAATACATATTTTGCGCTGTGCGCATAAGTTTCACCAATTAAATTCACAGCAAAGACATGTTTAGAAATTAGATTAGGCAATACATAAAGTGGCTTTCATTTTCACTGTCTCCATACGAAGTGTGTGAAAAATCTTGAAATCATGATAGTTTTCGATCGTGAGGTTTGAACGGATGTCATTTTGAGTATTCTTGAAACCAGAAAAGTATTTAGAATTCGGACCGTTTCTTTGTGCGAAGCGATTCTGACTAAACGGATAGGTCGAATGCTCTTATACTAAGTTAACCGAGACGATGAATAGACGTGCTCTGAAATTTCTATCATTTTAATATGAAGGGAACTTCACATAAAAGTTGAAGTGCATTTTTGAAACTTTCAAAATGGGTTCCAATAAAACTTCCATCGAGTAAATTAAAATTGTAATTTGCAAATGTACGCGGCTAATTGTTGTCATAAGTATTAGAATGCTGCTTTCTATTATTACGAGTATCTAACCTTGCTCATTAGGTTTGGTTTTGTTCGTTTTTCTGTTGTATTTCTACTCCTAGTAGTTGAATAATACGCTTTATTTCATTCGAGATATACTGCACGATATGGGTATGAAAGAGTTGCCGAAATGCACTAGGAGAATCCGTCTCTTTGGAAACTCAACCATTTGGATTATTTCAACTCAGAAAAGGCTTACGAAGAGGCAGCCGAATTGGTAAAGACAATCGCCGAAGCGGATCGCGCTATCGACAAACAAACAAACAAACAAACCAGAGAACATATCTTTCTGAAATGAACTGAAGAAGGTGCACACTTCAGAGCAGTCTCCATCAGGTGTAGACGATGTATATGAACCCACGTTATGGTATGCATCTACTTCTTACTTTCCAACTATATAGTATGTATAAGGAAAGTACAATAATCGGCCGAAAAAAATCGGGGACTCTTCAGATCTATACGAATTGGCGAGAGTCCATTTTAAAATTTTTGCGATGATTTCCAATGTCTGTTTGTGAAGAATTAACTTTATCCTAGAACTTATGAACAAATCAATGAATTCAAACCAAAGTAGAGAATTGACTTTGAATGCATTACGAATAGATGCCTATTTCTGGACACCTCACTCCGACTTCATTTACACACACACATTCTTAAAAATCTAAATAAAAAAAATGAATATAAACATTTTTATTTGATATTTTTTGAACCCTTTGAATTTATGTTCGAGATTTATTTTAATGTATGTATCGAGTAAATTATCAGTATGTTTTCGAGTTTAAAAAATCGCTGGTCGGAGTTCTTTAATTTCTGATGTTATTTTTGGTCGAGAAAAAAGAATAGTTCCAACGTGTTTCGCAATCCAGAAACTCTGAATTTTCCAGTGCTGAAGTATTCTAAAAATTTGTTTGTTCTAATCAATCACTAATTATTTGTTAGTTCCTATCATTATTGAAATAAAAACTTCAAATTTCATAAATTTACTCAAAATTAGGTTGTAGTATAATATGTTTTTCTGTTGCTTTTCCACAATCATTTATCTCCAACTAGAACAATCGTCTCAATTTGAGAAAGTTGTTTGGAATTTTTTTCTTGTCAGGTTGCGAGTTTTCCGTACTTACCTCAATGGAACAAAACAAAGGTGTGGTACTAGTAAAATCAAATGTCCCATTAACTACTATTTTAATATCAACTAGAAAGTGAACAAAAAGTACACTGCGCGTCAAAAGTAGCGGCGCAGTAATTTCATCGCTTCGTAACGTCTATATTTTAAAATGTGTCCGAGTGAAATTGGGTGTGAGGAAGGTTCCATGTATTATCAAGACACACAGTCATTGGTGTCTGTGCCACCCCTTTCACTCTGGATCACCCTTAGAGTGAAGATAGATGCAAATTTCGAGAAAAGCAAGCAAAAATATTGCACTTCAAGATGTCAGGGAATGCTAGACTCACGTATACAGTCTCAATAATGTCAAGCAGGAAGCTGAGATTAAAACATCAACATCTGAAGACCCACCCCCTTCCCTTTTCTCTCAAGTGTAATTCAGATGTTCAAAACTACTCAGGATGTGGTGTTCTTGTCCAACGAACATGGTTTACGTGTTTCTTCATCTGTGGGAGAAACCCTTTGCGAGACACCCCCTTCAACATTTCACCCCTTTTGGAAAATTGGGATTTTCTCACGTTTAATTCGTGATACGCATTATATTTGGTGTCATTAAATGTAAGCAGTGTATTTGTATAAAAATTTAAGTACCTTTATCTAACCACCCCCATTGCGGGGTGTCCGCCCCCATCACCTACCTGAGTGACCGTGAATAAATGTTTTACGTGAATACGATAGGTAATTGCTCGGTGAGTTAGCATACAAAAGTTAAATTTAATCACTCCCACTTTTAATAAAAAATAGAGAAAAGTGCCAACTTGCACCCTAAAGAGTTCAAAACATTTTATCTATAGAACGGATGGTGGTAGCGCAACGACTTCCATACACGAAAAGTCACAACCTTACTGTAATCGACGTATGATGTACAGATTTTTCTTACCCACCAAAACATCGATGAGTTATTCTTACGAATTATCGCTCGAGTCTCCTTTAAATATGCAACCCTTTCGCATTAGTGTCACGGGTTTCGTCACATTCCGAATCAGAAAACATAAGAATAAATAAAAACTGCAAATGACACATTACTGTCGCAAAACCATCAGTTTCCTTGCCAAGTACATGCAGGCGTACTAGCATACTTAGATTTTTTATTGAGCCATGTGATACGGTGAATTCGAAAACTTGATTAAAAAAAGATCGTAAACTAAAGTTTTGTATTGTTCTTTAACAGAGTAAAGAATGAATGACTTAGAAACGACAAGAACGAGGGAAAAATATCAATGAAAGGTTTATTTGGGAGCCATTTCTGAAAGTTCAATAACTGACAACCTTTACATTCAAATAATAAAAAATAATTTTATATTATGTTTTTTATGAACAGTAGCATTATGTAAATAGTTACAACTAAAATAAAATAAAACTTCCGAACACTCAAAATAACAAATTAAAAAAAATATTTAATGAACTAAAATGAAATTCCAATCAATAAACAGTATCCCTGCATTTTACCCTGCGGACACCTTTGCAGTGATAGGGCCTTAAGCACATGAGTTTTATAATTTGACTCATTTTGGTATTAAAATTTACAAATATAATAATCACATGACTCAATATAAATACGTAAGTATGCTATGTATGTATAAGTATGCTATACCGTATGCTCTACTAATTTCAGCAACCCCGAAAACTATGATCTCAACACTAATATCGATTATTTTTACATTTTACTCAACCCCAACACAAAGGGTGTTTTTTCCTTGTATGAGGTGATCGTATGTGGCAATGAGGGTGTCACTTGACTTCAGCCGTCCCAAAAATGATTTATTCAACACAAACATCGATTGCTTTTTAATTGTTTTTACCTGCCTCTCATTCCCATCCCTACCCCTTGGGTGCAAGGGGTAAATTATCTCTAACGTGGACCGATTGTGAACTGACAATGCATCAAAGTGCCCTCATTCTACTAAATGGCAACACAAACTATGGTTTCAATTCTAATATTGGATTTTTCAATTATTTTCATGTCTTCACATTCTCACCCCCTCTAGGGGTGCCAGGAATGTCTTACCCCTACAGTTCTTGTTGTTCAATAGTCAGTCATCTATGTACAAAGTTCAGTTGAAATTGCTCCAGGCACTCGAGAGTTATAGTGGGATATATACATAAAACATGTAAACTCCCATTTCACCCCGTTAGGGACAGATTTTCGTAAAATGCATCCCTAGCTTTTCTTAGCAGATGTCAACACCCTAAAAAGAACCTATCTGCCAAATTTCAAGTTTGTATATATCATATATAAAATTATGAATTTGATCTAAGGAAAAGTTCTGTTCTGAAGGAAAGATGATTATTGAACCTTTATATTTAATGAGATTAACACAAATCTGATTGCCAATTAAAAAATAAATTGACTGAATAACCCATTTTTTTTACTTCTACTGGCCTAGAAAGCAGCTTTCAGAAAGAGTTAAAACTATTTTGATGGAACAGAATATATTTCCTAAAATATATTTTTATTTAATATTTTTGTATGGAGATTTCGGAAGGTATGTAACATAGGAGCAATATGATATGCAATAAAATATGGATAGGAGTGATTTCACATAAATAAAAGAAGAGAAAAGGATGGAATTGAAAACACAAGGAAGATAATGGCCAAGAATCCCTGGTAATATCATCAAGGAACAGGGTTGTAGAGATTTCAGGAAAATAAAGTTTTACAAAAATTGTAAGAGTAATGCTTGATTATCAAAATTAAGTTAGTAAATGATGAATCTTGATTGCTTCACCGCTCATCCCGTTGCCATAGCACTCCTCGTTCCTTCCCTTCCAAAAGCTCCTTCTGTTCTAGAGAGCTGGCAAAAATATTTCTCTAGTTTGCTCTTTTTATAAGAATCACAGTGGGTGTTAAGACATTATAAAAGAATACTATTTTTTGAAGTGTATGTTGTACCAACAATAATAGTTAGGCCATCATGTCTAAGTGTTTTACTTGTGTCAAACTAGTTAAAGGTTTTTGTCTCTGGAAGATTACAGGCTCCGTGAGGATGCAGTCTGTGGTGGCATCTTTTTTAATTTCAAATTTTTATCACGCATATAGCCTAAAACCAAGTTTTTTAATCACTGGGTTTAGATCAAAGCAATGTACTAAATTTTAAGAAGAAAAAGTGGTAATCGTAGTGTCTTCTTTAATCTGAGTAATGTATATCTAAAACTAAAATGAAAAAGTATGAAAATAAATATAACAAAGCAATATGGTAAAAAATTAAACATTCATAAATGAACAACTTATGTAACTTATATTATGATGTGACTTAACTGAAAACATTTCCCTTATCAAGTACCTCTCTGAATTTGCCCCTAACTGCACACTTGGTTTACACTCATTATAAGTAGTAAAAGATTTTGTCATTGTCATAATTTATTGATGCAAAACGGCCATCATCAGTGCTGGGTCTTTTGGCAAGCGATGGCTGACATCAGACCTATTCCTCCGATGATTTACATTCATTGTACTCATGAAAAAAGTTTTCTATTCCCCCCCCCCCTTGAAAAGTATACTTATTAAAGACTGATATTTTCTATTGCCCATTGTAGTACCATATTTGACTGAAAACAGTTCCCCTTTTTTCAGGAAAAAAAAAAAAAAAAACAGCCCAAAAATGCGGGGGGTGGGGGGTGGAGGGCAACTATATTTGGAGTTTGGAGTTTGCTGCTCATTCAAAGTTTCGTGACTGAAAACGACTACAGCTAAGGCTACGTAACATAACGTAACACAAACATAACATCAATCATTGGCAGGATTTGACGGTCATTTGAAATGTAAACCGAACTGGTCCTTGTCGTCTAGAATAACCTATTCTAGACCACTGCGCCACACTATTCTGTCGTGAGATGGGGATCTTCTTTGACACAGCGATAGTTCGACACTAACTTCACACTATGAGTTCTAAATTGTGCTCAGACATGTGGAAATAAAGCAGTAGCAGGAGAATTTGAAGTAGCGCCAAAGTCTGTGAGGATCTGGCAATGTCAAGAGAAGTTGAAATGCGCCAGTTAGCTTTTCATTCTAAAATCCTTATGCCAGAACCAACCATTTCACATGGAATTTTGAATGAGCATTTCCCTTCTGAAAGACTATGATATTACTTCATTTCATTTTTTTTCTTGCTTGTTCCTCTCAAAATAGGGAGTGGACTACATTCAGACAAGTACGGTATGAAATAGTTAAGTAAAAACTAACCTTCAAACTCTAAACTAAAAATTCAAATAAATTATGTTCAGTTTCCTTTGAAAACTTACATGTACTCCAGTTGTAAATTCTTCAATCAATTATTAAGATTGGATCTTGTTTTCTCATTACAAGTAATTGAATCAATTAAATTACAGAAGTTTCAAATCATTAGGATCATCAACCAGGTCATACTTTTTTTATACTTCCATTATAATTAACATTATATTTTTGGACAGTTGTGTACATTAAAATACTTGCAGTTATACTATTTTTCTCTTACCTACTTACTGCAAAACAAACACAAATCAAAATTTTATAGTAGTGACTCCAATTTAATTTCCTGAAGTATTTTACTTCCTAAACATTGCCCCCCCCCTTTACATTTGCTCTGGATTAAGCCACAAGGGCTGCTATCCCCCAAAACCATATTGGAAGGGAAGGGGAGAGATTGTTTTCTGAGGAGCACACAGTACCTTCTGGACCACACGAAACAACCTTCAACTTAAACCTTATCCTTTTCAACTTAGCATGGAGGGAGTAAACAAGCGAGGGATAATAAGTTTGAACCTGCACTCTCACACTACACTTTGGAGCAAAGACACCAAATGTTGAAACTATTGGATTTTTTATTATAACCCCCTTACTTATAAAAGCCATGGAGAGCACAATAAAAATTGCAGAAAAACACAGTTACCACTGTTGGATTTGTAATTTCATTTTGCATATACTCAAGTGAAAAATTTGTTTTTATGAATGAATATTAAGTTTTTAAAACCTGAATTTTATCAAAAGGTATGAAATTTTTACAGTTTTTGCCGATACGTTGACTTCATTATTTTGTATACAATAAACTAAGAGTGATTAAAATCATTCTTATTCAGTGAATGCTCTCTGGTGTATTTGTGACGTTATTAATTTCAAACTTCTACATGCACAATATAATGAGTTATTAATATTTTCAAAAACACTGCTAAAAATGACCAGACACATTGTAAAGGAATAAAATTTGTACTGTCACACCTAGAAGACTGCCATGATCACGTTACAAACACTTAAAACATTTGTGAAACCTCCAGCAAGTGATAAATAAATCCATTTTTTCAATTAGCAACCAGAAATTAATTTCAGCCACATGCGTTGTTACCACACATATCACTCAACTGACATAGTTTTGTCAGCTGAGAGTCCAACCTGTTGACTGAATACGGCATTGGCAACAAAGCGCGTAACTAAAATGCACTGCTGGCCAATTATTCAAAACCTGGTTTTATTTATCACTTGATAGAGGCTGAGTAGCCAGTTTTAAACGTTTTAATGCTATTGTAATGTGATCATGGCATTCTTCTGAGTGCCACAGTATAAATTTTATTCCTTAATAATGTATCTGGTCATTTTCAGCAGTATTTTCAAAAAATATTAATAACTCATTACATTTTACATGTAGAAGCTTGAAATTAATAAACGTTGTCACAAACACAACTGTGATCATTCGCTGAATAAGAATTATTTTTGTCACTCTTAGTTTATTTTATAAAAAATAATGAAGTCAGCAAAAACCATAAAATATCGTGCTGTTTGAAACATTTCAGGTTTAAAAAAATTAATATTCACTTGTAAAAGTAAATTTTTCACTTGTTTATATGCAAAATAAAATTATAAATACAATGGTGTTAAATGTGTTTTTCTGCGATTTTTGTTGTACTCTCCACAACTATTAGAAGTCACAGGTCTATAATAAAAAATCTGATATTAGTATTTGGTTATAATGTCTGGGTAGTAATAGCAGATACAATAAAAGTTTTCTAACACATCATTTATCACATTTCAAACTAATATAAATTAGTTTTTAATGTTTTCTCAATCTCAAGACAAATCATCTTCAAGTGGCAACCATAAAAGTAGCTTATCTAAGAGTTCAAAATTTTTAACATTCAATAAAATGTTAACCAGAACATGATAATTTGTAATATTTTTTCTCATAAAATGTTTTGTTTTAACATTTTGGAAACGCATTACAAAGGTATATAAAATTCCAATCATCTAACAAATTATTCAGAAACCAAATCAGGTGCTTTGTTTTTTCTTCTTCTTTTTTGTCAAAACACTATCGTCAGTGTTAGAAATCACTGACACAGAGTTCTTGATATGTTTCGTTTTTATACTTTTCCTTTTCTTAAAACCTTCTTCCTGTACTTGATCACAGTGAATTTCACTATCACTTAACCCTCTTTCTGATTTTATTGATGTATTTTCTAGGAGTTGCCTTAAACTACCTGATAGGTCACTGTTACTTGCACAAGATTTATTCTTTTCCTTTTTCTTCTTCTTCTTCTTCTTCTTCTTCTTCTTCTTCTGTACCTGCATATCATTAGGATTATCAAACAAACTTACAGTCTCCTTTTCAACAACTTCTTGTTTAATTGTAATTGGTAATGAACTATCAAAAGAATTGATACTTTTATCTTTCATTTTTTTCTTTTTCTTTTCTTTTCTCGTCTCACCAAGACCACTTTCCTCATTCAAGAAAGATGGAATGTTATCACTATTTTGAGAATTTTGATAGTTGTTTTGTAGGGAAGAATTTTCTAAACTCTTCTTTCTTTTCTTCACATGTGGAGACACATCCTCGTTGTTTTGACTGCTGTATTTCCTCTTCCTACTTTTTTTGACATTTTCCTGAAAATAAAATAGATGCTCTCAGTAAGTAGGTTTATAAACATAAGTTAACAAAAAATAATCAGTCTTTTAAAACACCAAAAAACTTTTGATGATATACAAACTGTTAGGTAAAAAACATTTCAGTTAGTCATTCCACACCTCAAAAATAAATATTTTAGTCAGTCATGCACTTAATTTTAATGCCATCTTTATTTCTATTTTAATATCTCTATTTTAAAATTGTAAAATCTATTTCTAGCTTCTGGTTGCATGAATCAAGAGAAACAAGTATCAAAATAACTGAATTATGATGGTGATAAAATTAATGCAACAGAAATAAGACACAGCAGTTATTTATTACCGTAGTATGATTCCATCAGGGATGCTATTCGTACTACAATACTTATACAAAGTCTGTATGTTGACTACTATAAAATACTACACAAGGTTGTTGCATTGTTGTAATTACACAACACACCCACCCACTCATTGTTCTTTTATTAAAGACATGTCGGAGAGTTCATACTCCTGAAACTAATCCTGACTGGTATTCTTCAAACTCCTTTGTCCAAGATGAATTTGAAAATTAATAGGTGGATTTCACAAATTAGATATTCTCATGTAAACAGTTAACCATGATATTCATAATGGTTCATTCCAATGGAGACTTCATAACTTTATAGTTGCTGGTTTTAATTAATGACTTTATATAGAATGTATTTACAGCCACAACTTTAACAAGTTTATACATGATATACAAATCAACAAAATTTTATTATTACCAACATTATATATCAACAAAATTAATGACTAATCCTCGAATATATCGTTCCGTTATATAATATATATTGGTCAAGATCAACATCATAATTAAGCAAAATATTAATTAGAAAATTGTTAATTGCANCTGTTCCCCAACAATCAATTTAATAAAGCTACTGTATTGGTAACAGAAAAATTTACTCTCTTTACGAGAACTGCCTCTCTTTTGTCAAACCACCTTTGGCACTATGTATGTTTGCAATGACTGATTCGATGAACAATGCATAAGTATTTTTCACGGATAAAGTAAATGTCTAAATGCAATGGAAAACTTTTAGTTCTCATCAAAAACTAGCCAGGCTAAATCCTCTTGTCAGGTCAAGCAACAAGAATGTAAAGAATTATAAAACTGACACTGGACGCAAGAATTGATCTAACAATAAAAAGTTTAAGAAGAAGTTGTGTTCATTGTTTTCCTAATGGGTGTGCACACCAAGTCGTCACAGTCGGTAATGGAGGACAAGTACCTTCCAACGTTTGCAGAAAGTGTGAGAGATGTTCTTTTGAAAATTCCAAACAGCGGTAAAATCCATATAGAAAGCTTAAAACAGCTTTAGCAGTTTACAACAGTGAGGGGTTTTGCATCCGGATCGGCTTTCTGTCACCTCTGTGTGAATGTTTCAAGAAATATACTTACTTTGAACCCTATTAGTTTACTTCATTTTTCTTCTAATTTTGATCAGAACAAATATACTAAAATAAAATTACAAACATTTTGTTCAATACAGCCCACATTTCAAGTGGAGGGAAGATAACTCCTGGAACTTAAACCTCTGTGCCCGAGTGCGAAAGCAATCCCTTTCACCCACAGCAAAGCCAGAGTTTCTAAGTTCCGTGTACCATTCAGGATGTTGGATGCAGAGTGTACAGCCCCCTTGAAAAGTGCCGTCTAATCCATCTGTGGTGTATCGCCTCAATAGGCACTAGGCTCAACTTTTGTACAGTAGAACCCCTCTTAACTGGCCTGAGATCAAACAATCCTCAGAGTATATCCTATCCCATGGAACAGTTTTTTCTCTCTTTCAGCATATAATAGCTGGCAGGTAGTGAATCAAACATTTATTGTTTGACGGGCCTTTCTTGGAAAGTAAAATGGGGTTACACAACATGCCATGGGTTTGTGTTGTGGCAAGCAGAGCAGAGGAGAGGGAGGGTACTAGACTGTTTGGTCCCCTTTTGCTCCCAAGTCTTCTTTTCAGTGAATCAATATGTACATAGAAGGCTCCTGTATTTCAGAGATTGGAGCTTTTCACAAAGGGGAGCAAATTTCTCGGAAATAGGAAAGGGATAAAGGAGGAAGTTACCTTTTCCTTTTCTCTTTGCCTTGGCTCAGTTATGATCTGTTAAATAAAAATTAGAAAGCTAGGAAAACAGAAATGGGTGATGATCTGGTTTGAGAAACTGTGAAAAACTCTAAAAAGCTTGACAGTGGGGAATCAGTAAAAATGCTTTGTTATGAGTTCAAGGTGGGAAAAAGTACCATCAATGGTCATAACAAAATAGACAATTAATTGAAGATATACACTCAAAAATTGAGTCTAAAAAAAAATCTTGCAGTTTGGAGCACTAATAAATAACCAGGGGTCCATTTCACAAAAGTACAAGTTTGTCAGTAACAAGTAAATTTTCACAAGTTTGTAAAAACACATAGTTGTTAGTGTTTCACAAAGGCACACTTGTAAACTTGAAAATACAAGTGAAATCTTATAATTCTACAAGTGTAATTACATGTAGTAGAATTCTGCAAGTGATTTGCTTGTAATCCACTAACTTTGTTAGGTTTCTAACAATTGTACCTGACCAACTTGTAAATAAATTTTTTACCAACCATTTCTTATATATACCTAGCTATAAAAATACATTAACTGTTACTTTATTAATGTGCAGTGTTCAAATTCTTCCTCAGAAGATGAACTATTCATTCACGTGCAATGACATGATAAACTTTCAGGAAAAGAGTGAACTTCAAGTTCGTGTCAGTGTATGAATTTTACGAACACTTTACAATGACATCTGTAAAGCTGTTAGGAAAAGCGAGAAATCTAACAAAAACTTACTATGAGAAGAGAACTGTATGTATTTTTCTATTTTAATTTAGTTATTTGTTATTATTTTAGTTTAGTTGTTATTACACAGAACTGGCAAAGTCATTGTTGATAAGCTTGAAATATTTTTAACAATATGAAAAAAACTACCACTTTTTTTTTTGTTCCTTCCATAAAGTATAGAAATGAAGGGCTCTAATGACCTTGCCATTGATATAATTCATATATTATATATATTTTATATATATTGCTCTCTCATCTCTTTAACTCACCATTTGACTAGTGTCTTCCACCAATGAACTTATTTCATGTTTGCTCTTCTTTTTCTTCTTTGACTTATGCTTCTCAGGACTGAGACTTGTCGCAGTTTCCTGAAAAGAATATTTACACTTATGAAGATAAAACTTTGTTAACTTTTTTCACACAAAACTAATATAAAACAGCATGTTCAATTAATTATCTCCCCAAGTATTCATACAAGAAACAACATCAAAAGTAAAATATTAATTGATTTATATTGTCCACACATACAAATTACATTATTTGCCCAGGACTAGTTTTGGGAGCTCTTGTTTCCATCATAAACACTTTTCATTTGGTGTTCCTCTGGTGGCAAGCCGATGTATACATCTTGAAAACATATTATACATAGTAAACAAATTTATATTGCGCAGTGAATAACAAACATCGAAAGGACAACAAAAGAAACATTAAATTAGGATTAATTGAAACATCTGCAGTAGCCACGCATTTTTGAAGAATCCGGTCATCTTGAACACCTTTTTTAGGGAGAGTATCTACACATCTCTCCAAGAATCAATTGATGAACTTTGATGTTCTGTTGGTGGACAACATGATTTCCAAATTTATACATCTGCCTGCAACCAAAATGTTGGTAGTTGGTAGGAGTTAATGTTGGAAGCAAGAGCTCTCAAAATTAGCCCTGGGTCAATAATGTAAGTGGAGAATGTGGCAAACACCTCCCAAAAAATATGTAATGAGTGAATAAGAATAAGAATGCTTTGAATCCACTGTAAATTTCCCAAATATGTCACTTTTATTGTTGTAAGTGTTGTTCTAAGTAGCTACAAGTTGTCTGCCTACATTTTGTAGTCTAGAAGTCCCTGTCTGGCTGCTTTGTATGGGAGTCTTTCCTGTTGAGGCACAGTTTACCCTTCATTTCATGTTCACAGAAATAGTACACTTACAAATAAAAACCATGCTGATGTTATAATTAGTTTGCGAGATAAAGTGCAACCCCCCACCTAACAAACAAACAAAATAATAATAAAATAAAAATAAAAAATTAAAGCTTTCCTTTAAAACTTTACCAAAATATAGAAAAATTTAGTAACTTTCTTCGTAAGACTCAACAATACTTCAGGTTGTTGCTGAAGTATATCTTAAATATATTTCTCATTGCTTGATCTATAATTCAGTAATTCTAACAACGCAACAAATACTAACATTTTCTACCACCAATTTAAAATTAAAATAACACTAATCCCAGAAATTTGTTTTTAGATATTTAATTTAAAAATCTTCATTTACACGAACCAAGATGATATTAGAATTGAATTGCGAAATATAATGAAAGTAGTGGACATCTTAGCACTCAAAAATATTCTAATATAAAAACCCCAGAAACTGATTTCTGATATTTAAATTATCTGCAACATTTACTTACAATATCCAAAATAATACATTTATTAATCCCAAAGGTACAGTGAAAATCAGAAGAATTGAAAAACCACATTTCACTTGATTCACTCTTTTAAAATCGAGATTTGGAAAAGTTATTTCTTAGTGAGCCTCAGCAATAAAAACGAAACATCTTGTTTAAATTTTAGTTCCTATATTTTAATTTTTTTTACAAGTGATTAAAATTTCATTTGGTCAGGACATTGTACCAAATACTTCCCTCTTTTCAACGATTCAAAAGTAAAATATCAAAATTCCCAAAATTAATTTTTAGATACTTAATTTAGGAATATTAATATAAAAAATCTCAATGAGTTAATGAGATAATAACATGAGTGAGAGTAAAGTAACGTTAATGTTATGAACTTATTTCTGCCCATTTACGTCCATTAAAAAGTTAAATCATGAAGATGAAGTTAAATCGGAAAACCCAAAATCTGGAGTTTTGGTAGGAATATTTACAAACAAACAAAGATGATATCTCAACTAGCATGTGAAATATAGTAAAAATTACAAATTCACATTTCTCCCTATTTTACCATTTTCAAACCCGAGATTAAAAAAATCTCTCCCTCGTGAGTCTAGACAACACAAAAGTATCATACTGTCCAAATTTCAAGTTCCCAACTCAAACAGTTTTTGCTGTGCATTAATAAATTGATGCTTTAACACACATACCAACAAAAAAGTTTCCTTTTTTATAAATGTTTTAATAGCTTCATCATCAGCTTATTCCGTTGAAACTAAAATTTTAGCAGTTTAATATTCAAATACAAAAGCATAAGGATTTGACTGCTCTACAAATTCTTCATGGTACAAATAAGCTAGACATCAGGGTAACATCATTTGAAACATATCTCAAAATGTGAAATTTGCAGGTTTATGTTAATACATCACACCATATAGATACAGTGGAACTATAAGTGGCTATAGTCAATACCTCTGTCCTCAGAAATCCACTCACGCGATGTTTCTTTGAATTTGAATGCCTTTCTTGAATTAGCGTAGATGGCAACTTCTTCTTCGTTTTTGTTTTCAGCAACTTCTGAGCAGAAGAATTAACAGATTCAGTACATTTAAATGTAGTTAACTTAAACTGAACACACTAAAAGAACACTAACCTAAATTCTTCAAAATTAAATGTTAAGCAACATATTCACTCTAGGGTTTAAAGTTCTAGTACTAATTAATAATTTCTGCAAATCTGATATGAAAATGCAGCTGGTATTGAAGATCAATTATGTCATAAAATATAATTCACCATTCGTATGAATAATCAATTAATCATTTATTCATTTAATCAATCAAAATTCTGCAACTTTATTGCCAACAATATTTACATACCTGTAGCATTGCTCGCATAATTTTGCTTTTTTCGTTCAAATATTATTCATTGAATTACAATTGAATCTGTATACAGTGAAGTCTCAGAATAACATTCATGATTATATTTTTATACTTCATTTTTTAAAGTATATTATGAAAGCATAAGTTTTACTGATAAAAGCACCCATATTAGGCAATGCAATTCTTCTAAGGCTATTTTCATCTAATTGCATGGTATCGATTACCCTCAAGCAAAAAATTGGAACAAAGCTAAGAATAAAGTAATTCTTCTCTTGCGGAGGAGGAGACCTGGGAGATCATCCAGAGAAAGGCGTAGGATCCATGTGAGTATTTAAAGTAATTTCCTGATGGAAAAATTGACCAATATAATGTCAGGCTGTGTATGAAAAGGTTTTCCAAAATGGAGGGAATAGACATCAGTGAAACCTTTTCACCAACCTTCATGCTTTTTTTTTGCTTACGTATCAGGATATAATAAATTTCACACATCTAGCTCACATGTGGACCACTAGTGCGAACTAAGATATCTGTTATTTTTATTCCAACAGTGAGTCAATGTTTTTAGAAAAGTACCCTTACTCCCTGCTTCCCCTCTCACCCAAATATGAGTCAGCACTATACTACGTAATTTACAAATTTAAATTATTTTAATAATGTACTTCAGGAAGATCATGTGTATTACTTCCACAACTAAGAAAACTGTAGAGAGGATTTGTGTTTCGAATTCAATGGTGTTCCGCTACTGACAAAAGGAAGTTACTTCTGATTATAGTTCAGCACTTCCACCACTTCCTAAACATCCAGAGAAGTGTCCCATTCCCAAGACCTCTCGCTCAAAAGGAAAAAAAGCTCATGGAATTCATTCTACAGACCTACCATTGGCCTGTAAACATTTCACAGATAAATGACAGTGACTAATAAAATAGCAGAGTTTCCAAGTTCTAAACATTTTAGTTGAACAACCGAAATAAAGCAGCATCTGTTTCAAAAGATTCAATAACCAATAATAGATGTAAAGCAAGAAAGCAGAAGTAGTGCAGATACAGTATGCTATGACAGGCATTTTACTTCATACATGAGAGTATGCTCAACCATTCCCTGTTGTGGCTCATGTGGTAGTATTCTAGCTCATCACCAAGTCATCTCAGATTCAATTACCGGTGGGGTCAGAAAAAAATTTGTAGCTTTTCACATAAATATCCCAGTTGATATAGCTGTGACTACTGAAAAGCGAACGCTCTTTCCTGTATCCACCTTCTCCTAGTATCAATAATTTATTATTACTAACAACTCCAACTAACCCCTCCACGTAGGCCAAATTGTTGGTAAACCTAGCTAAGCCTATTAACAATAGCGTACTACCCACCTCCCACCACCAATCGCCCCATGTAGATAAGCTTCAATAGCATGCCACATTTCCCATTTACAAATTCTACAATACAAAAAATAAAATTAATTTTTTTTTGTGGGGCATTAGGGCTTGAAAATTTTAAAAAATCACTAGAAGATATACAATGAACTTATGAAAACTGTTCCTGAAATCTTCAATTACCATTGAATAACTTGCACAAGAATCAATAAGAATATTAAAAATTCACCTCCTGTTGCCTTCGGGAATATTTTGTGGGCACTTCTCTGTATCTTCAATTCATTGATGACAGTTTTTTTCTGTTTTATTTAGATTGATCACGAATTAAAAACACACCATGAAAAATATTTTACAAATCATTAAATGTACTTTCCAAGAGCACATGAAAGCTTGTGAACTGTTTTACAAGATGCATAAAATATTTCTAGAGAAGAATTGGAGAACTAAATAAGAGAACAATCAATCCTTAAAGTCATGAGAAGGAGAAACAAATTTCAAATGTTCGCTACAGATTTAAATCGATTTGGAAAAAGTCTCCCTATCATGATCACTCCGATAATTTGTAATAACAGAACAACAATAAGCATCTAAATCAAAAGCAGAAGAAAATCCTATATTTACAATATTGTAATTATAAACTGCAATACACAATAAAGTAGAGTTAGAAGACATTAATAAAACACTATTGTTGATTTTTATATTTAATATTCCTGTATTGATCTTTTTGTGTTATATTAATGTCTTTTAGTATGTTTCACATTTTAGGGGGGGGAATACAATTTTCAATCTCCGTAATCAAATTTTAAAATTTCAATGGACGATAATTTGATTGGAAAGTTCATCCACTATTGTAATCATCTCAAGAACACAAGGCAAACAAACCTGTTTACATTGATATTCACAATTTATGAAATTTAGTAGAAATAAAGATATTTACTAGAATCAAAGTGAAGTGTACAGTTTTGTTTGTTTATGTATAAATTTATTAAATTATGATAGTAGATGTATCTGAAGTAACTGGGAAGTTGGAACGTCAGAATATCCATTCAAAAAGAAACTCTTATATATCCAAAAATGAAAATTATTGGCATAGAACCCACAAATCAGTCAAAAGAGGAACTTGAAAAGGGATATAATCAGGAGGAATGATGCTACCACTGAAAGTTTGAAGATACTACATATGTATACAAATATAAAAACAAATGGACACTCAGTTATTATTCAGGTAAACAGAGAATTTTATATACAGATTATGTCAGAACATTCTATGCACAGAACTTCTAAAATTTTTGTTGGACATCAACAATGTAAGGTTTATGATGATTATAATATAATTATGGATATAAAATGATGTTTTAATTGCGGTCAGTATGGACATAGTAAAAAGAAACTGGACATACTAAATTGTCAGTATGAATGTAGTAAATTGCACTGAAGCATATAAGAGAATGAGTGAAGAAGAGAAAAGAAAAGGAGATCTAGAGCAGGTGATATCAACTAAAGCTCTACATTTCAGAGGATACTAGCAAAGGTAATAAATTATACAAATTACCCATAGCAATATTAATCCAAATTTAAGATCAGACCTAGGGATGGCAGCATTTGGGGACGGCAGACTCATTAATACCTCAACCTATTAATACCACACTGACTTCCTGTCCTACACAGCATACTGCAAAGAGGGAAAGTGAGAAATGTAGGTGCTACAAAGGGATATAAACTCCTAATCATTATTGTGGGAAATGAATTTTATGGAGAGGAGGGAACGACGTATTTGAGCTATTTACAACAACGAGGATTGTATACTGTGGATGATCTAATGACATTGATAGGTGGACATAAGGACTTGGACCAGTTTTGAGATAATGTGACCATCTTAGGAATGATATGAATGGTATCAAGAAGGAAGAATGAGGTGATCTTAATAGAAGAAGAGTGCCAGTCTCACAGGATGGAAACATTGCTATTTATCAGCAATATTTTCAGAATATATTCAGGAATTGATAAAAGTAGGTATCTATTAAATAACTGCCCTTTTATAATCTATTGAAAATGAAATTTGTTAATATTCTGTTAAGATTATAACAAGCAGCTAACTATATTTATGTTACACTGGAGTGTGTCATGATTTTTCCAGGGGTACAGAAATGATAAATCTGCCACTGTCTTAGGACACTCGGATTGAAATTGATGGAATGGTGATGTTCTTGCTTTTGGAGAGTTAAATAAGTTTATAGTCCTACATTATGTCACACAATTTTTTAACCTTAAATTATACATACATTAATTTACTGACATTTAGAGATGAAAGCTGGGTAAATATCTGAAAAGTAGGGTTTTCATAAATGAGTATTTATGTGTGTGTAATCCGCTCAGCGAAGGAAAGTACACAAAATAAGGAATTTTTGAGTTTTTGATCTTAAACATGATTTAAACAAGGTTTTGATGTAATACACTAAAATCGGTCATAGATTGCTTTTCAATGAAACGATTAACTTGATGAAACATGAGAGAATATAATTAAAAGAAGACCAAAGAAAACAAATTAATAATTTTTTAACTCATTCCTTTTTTTTTTTTTAGATATTTGTCAAGTTTGCTCACAAAAGGCCTCATAAGTTTTTCATTTAGTAAGATATCTTTATAATTTATAACATTAGAGTCACTTTGCTGAATGCAATGTCAACTAAATGTTGGGAGAGCTTCCTCCCAGACACAATGGAATACTTATTAAGCCTGCCTGCTTATGCTTCTTAATACATTCCCTTTGTAGTGACACTGGCCAGCAAAGAATTGGCTGGCTAAAAAGGGCATATTTATCTATAAAATTGATTGTATCAATTAACTCTGCTTGTTAATGACTTCCATCTACATGCTACCACATAAGAGGATTTACAAAATGATGGAACTTCAAAGTGCTTCATTCATATTTCTCAGAGGGAGGGAGCACAGGGTCACGAACTTGTCAACCAATGTTGCTGCAATATTGCACACACAGTATTTGTTTACAATTAGATTTAAAGTTCTGAAATTATTAAAACTTAGTGTGGCCTATGTTGTCATATATCTTTTCAACGCAACACTACTAGTTCTTATTGTGATTTATTGGGGCTAGACTACTTAGTGTTCTGAAGTTATAAAAATCTCGATATGCAGGAAGACAAACCAAAATCCACTTACAGAAATAAAAAATTGTGGAAATATCAGAAATAAAGTTACATGCTTGTGTACAGTAGGCTATGAATTAAAAAGAAATACAAAAAAAATTACCTCAATTGGCACAGGAGCAATAGGAACTCCCCATGGGTGTTCGGTTGGTTGTTCTGACATCGTAACAGGAGGACGTCTTAGAGTCCAGAATCCGTTTGGATGAACAATTTGCAATTTATAGGTGCATTCACCAGTTGACACCATACAATTTAATGATCTTTTGGATTGTTCTGAATGTTGTTCTCTTATTAGCAGAGGAGAGGATGATAAACCTATCTTTTCTCCACCCTTGAATTCAAATGAAAGGAAATATAACAATAAGAAAATGAAATCAAATGAACACAAATTCTGAAATATTTGAGAGCAATATTAAATTTGAATATTTCAATAATTGCCAAAGTAAATACCTACACCATGGCCTAAACAAGTTTGATTGATTAATTGTATTTAAAATATTCTAATAAAAGAAGTCGACTTACAGATAGTTCGGTGGGTAAATGTTGTCCAATTAAGTGAGATGCAGGAACATCACGCGGAACTTGCAATAACCACACACAACTGCCCTCATCAATATTAAAAATGGGGGATGAGATACGCTTATAATGTTGTTGAAGAGCAACTGAATTACTTTGCGCTGTATTCAATGGAGCATTTTCTGAAAATGAAGTATCTTCAGAATTCTCACCAGCTGGTTTATCCGGAACTCTAGTTGGCGATGAGGATTCCTCTTTCACTTCAGGAACTAAATAATTTGGTTCTGGTTCACTTTCTGATCCAGATTCAGACTCAGAAGCAGAAATCTCAGGAGGGTTTCCTTTTCTTTGAACACTCGTATTTGCACGGACTCCTAGAAATAATATTATAGGGTTAGAATTTATTACTTTTCCTTAGTGAAGAATAAGTAGAATATGGGAATTAACTCTGTAGGATTACATTTAAATTAAATATAGCCTAACTTGCACAGAAACATTGGAAAAGAAATTTAATTAAAAAATTGGCACAAACCTTCTAGCCTGTTTTCCCAAGAATAAGAGTATGTGTTATTTATTTACTTAATTATTTATTTCTTGTCTTATTTTTAAGATGTGGCAAGGTTTATGCTATCAGCCCTGTTCCTCAACATAACCACGTAATTTGGGCTAAGGAATCAGAAAGGGAAGATGTTGATTTACCAGGGAATGTACAGTACCGAACCAACATTAGTCTGGAGAAGATGAAGGAAACCCTAGCTGAAAATCTCACCCTGCTCAGTCGAGCAGAGGATCAAACCTGCACTTTTTCACTTAGTTGAATGCAGGGAGCAAAGTGACCACAGATGTACATCTTTTTGTAGTCCTTCATAGTACATATTTATGTAAAAGGTATCCCTTCTTGTTTTAACAAAAAGGAAACATTCCTTGCAACAAAAATTTTTACAACCAGAATCATAGAAATGTAAATTAACTTCTGGTTTTCAATGCAGTTAACAACAAAGAGTTAAAGGAGCAACAACAAGAGCAGACCATTTCATTCAGATATCACTCTCTATACACAGATTTTTGAAAAATAATAAATGGCAGTTTTCATTAAAATAATTTGTTTTGAGTCCTTTAATGGCACTAGGTGAGGTGAACTTGGGAGGTAAGNATAAGAGACAGGCCATGGACACAACCAGTAGCAGGTAGGAGGATTTGGAGTTTCAGAATCATACAGCCTTTATACAAGAGAATGTAGGAAATCTAAAGAAAATTTGAGAAGTTTAATATGCATGCACAGTTAGCAAAAGAGTTATCTCTGAAAGATTGAGGTAATTTGAAGTCAGGGATGTTTGTTTTCTTTTCATTGTGGAATTGAGTTTAATTGTTTTGCATCTTCACTCAAACATATATAATTCATAGCAACTTTAGACTGAGAAAAAGTATTCAACTTAATCTTCAAACAAATAGTCAAAATAGAGGTCTGTATACCTGCAACATTTTGACTGGTGGCTTTCAGAGAGGTTAAAACACCACGAGAAGTCTTCTCTGGACTCCTTATTCCGGTGGGTTTTTGCAAGAGACTCACACTAAGAGGTGGTTCTCCACTACTCTCCTCAGAACTATCTTCGGATTCTTCATGCTTTGACATAGGTTTCACAGCACTCGTTGAATTTATAGAATTTGTTTTTTTAGCTATTACACTACTCGGTTTCACAGGTTTCTCTATATCTGTTGAGTCTGAGTCAGATGATTCACTAGGTATTTCGCTTTGGCGCTGCCTTTCTTTAGAACTATCAGATGCATCTGAAAGCTCTTCATCTGAACTGTCATCCTCAGAAGAAGAAATTTCACTATTTCTCACTTCACCACTCATTGTTAAGTTGAAGGAATACAAAGGAATTTAGATACGTATACAGCAGTCCGGCAGTCTAATGTTACAATAGAATTACACAACTTAACTCATAAAAGCACGTCCAATTCCAGAGTAGATAGATAAATAAATTATCAGTTACACACGAAAAAACCCTTCCATAACCCCATCACCCACGTGTAGTGAAAAACTATCCAACATTAAGGTTGTTAGATAAATAACATGTGCGTTGAATAAAGTCCCTTCACTGTTCGTTTTAACTTCTTGAAAGTATAATAATTAAAACCATCTGCACTAAACCTTTTTGAAATACTTGTTCGATAATTTCACTCGTGAAAATCCAGTCATATTGTCGAATAATCTCGAAACGTTGCGATTATTGCGATATTGATACTTTTCCAGCGACTATCAAAAAATCGTACACAAAGTCGATCGAAAACATTTACCATCGTACACAAAGTCGACTACAATTCTACAATTATAGATTTGTTCCAGCAGCAATCCCGGATAGTTCCGAACAGTTCCGAAGTGTCCCGCGCATGCGCAGAAGCGACATCCCTGTTGTGCGCTGTTCCAGCAGTGACAATTCCGAACTTTTTGTCCCAGTTCGCTATTCCAGCAATCGCCAGCGAGGGATTCCGATCCGTTCGGAACCTTTCTGAGAGTTCTGGATTTCTGTAGGGATTTTAAGTTCGGAACTGTGGTTACGGTCGGTCACCCGCTTGGTTTGTAGGCGGTGGGGGAAATAAGCGGGAAGGAAGCGAGAATCACTCCATTGTTTGGCGTCGCCGTGTAAACTTCTCTTTTGTGCTACCTGTTTTATTCGACCTTGCGATACTAATTGGATTATTCTTTCGAGTTTTGGACCATTTTCAACGTCTCCTGTTATATTTTGACCCTGCTTGTTTAATTGAATTATTTTCTTTCGAATTTCGCCCCATCCTGGCCCGGGTTTTTCTCCGTTTTTCCTTCGGGTAGAGGCGGATTTATTATACAGGTTCTCTAGG
>NNCF01125965.1:222503-285581 GCA_002313205.1 Laupala kohalensis | reverse complement strand
CTCTTATGATTTTTAAACACTATACTCAGAATAATCTATAGTTCGATAATAACTTGTACATGTAAATTTACAAACATATTTGCGTTAAATTACAAACATATTGACATTATATATGTATTATAACTCTCAGCTAACTTTTTATCTTATCTAGGAACTTTTGCTGAAATTTTTGAATCCGTCTCTGCCTTAAGGCCCTTGATCGGAATTGATGGGATGGTCCCTTGCTTGTTTCCGGAGAGTAAATTAGTTTATTGTCCTCCACGTGGTCATACGCAGTGTGTACTGTTTTTGACAATAAATTTATTATTATTATTACTTTCGGACTATTTTGAACCTCTTCTGTTACATTTTGACCCTGCTTTTTTCCTGTTTATTCTTTCCGATCAGTGACTGAAATCTCGTAGTTTATGAAGACCTAGCTATGTTTTTAATAAAATTTCTGTATAGGTTTGTTCCAGCAGTAGATTCCGAACGGTTCGGAATTCTCTCGGGATTTCCTCAGTGCGCATGCGCGGAATTCAGGACGGTTCCGAACCGTTCTGGAACGCCTTATACGCGCCATAGTTTAAAGTTCGTCCGTTAGATATGGCATGAACTTGACAGCTGGTCCATCTAGCGAGGAAAAAATAAAAAGATGCAGCTGTCTCCTCGGCACGGCGCGTTGATCAAAGGGCAACAGCGCTTTTTTTCAAGTTTTTCAAATAAAAATAACACAAAAATTATTTTAAATTTTAATTATGAATATTTGTGGGTATTTAAAAGAGTTCTTGAGCAACAATTTTGTATGTCCGTATCAATATATGTTGTGGAAAAATTATTTATTTATTTTTAAAATTTAGTATTTTAATAAAATGTTTTTAATGACGTGGTAATTCTCAACATAATTTTCTATTTGGATGTGCGCAAGCCAAAAGTATACGTTATTTGACGTATGTTTCATAAAAAATTTGCGATGGCCAACTAACTTCACCAAAGACAAAATTAAGTTACAAAAACGTTTTTACGATTTTAACGTACAGCTGTTGTACCTGAAAAAAGTAAGGCACATGACTTGAAAATCTCTTTGAAGGGATATTTAGACAATTTTAAGTTAGGTCAACGATTTGAATATCATTTTTATATAACGTTCATTTAGTTTTAAAGCCGTTTAAGTTCTACTTATGAGCTTTGTAAAGATAAATATGATTTTTTAGTTGCACTTTTTATTACAAACTTGTCACAACATTCGCTTCAATGCAATAAATAAATTTGCAAAGATTTCAACAAATAGTGACTTATAGTTGTACTACTTTACTATATCTTTTCACTAATATGAAAATATCAGATTTTCGTAATAATGCATACTATTCAGACATAACATTCAATGGTACTTAGGTTGTCCAGATGATACCGCGTCGGAATGTAAAAAACTAACGTTTCGATTATCGTTCTGTGATCTTTTTCGGAGAAACCTGTGGTCGAAACGTTAGTTTTTTTGTTTCGATCATCGTTCTGTGACCTTCTTCAGAGAAACGTTACTTTCTTACATTCCGACGCGACGTCATATGGACAACCTAAATGCCATGGACTCCGGCCGCGGAAGTCTTCGCAATCATAACATCCAATGTCTAGTATCCTAAAAGCAGTTTCAGAAAGTTATGCATTTATTTCAATTAAGATGAAAAAGAATTAACAGAAATGGTGCAAAGTTGACGGTTCTTAGAAACGTAATCTAAATTAGAGTGGATTATAGACTTATCTAATAATTTAAAATCATCTTTACTCGATTTACTTGACTTTGTACTTAAAGTAAAATAGGTATCGAGAGCCTTATTTGTCTTTTTTAAATTTTCTTCCTGTTTTATCTTGAGTTTTCGTTTTAAATCCCCACTAGCTCTAGTACACTGTTTACCCATATTCTTGATGAGTTATTGTGGAATAATAGTCGTGTTTGGGAAGTGCGTAGGGCAGCGGATGCGAATAATAAAGTATTATTATTTAAAATAGTATTATGTGTTTGATTTACTAGAATATTTGCATTCCATTCACATTTTAGAATGTCAATGCTCATTAGTTAGGTTTAATTCTTTACTAGTCTATGATCAATTATTTGTGAAAATAGTTCAGTTTCTCATCAGCACCTCGAAATCTGCATGGAATAAGGAATTCCGAGTCGATAAAGTCATCTATGACCGAGATATGGTGATTTTAACGTAAAAAAACAACCTAGCTCTCCATGAATTTTATTGATACTTATATATTGTAACAAAACTAAATGGAGTAGTGTGTAATACCAATTCTCTTACCTATCCCACTCAGCCGCTTCCACTGGAAATCTGGATATCTCCTTCACTAAAGAGTTAGAAACTAAAAGGTCGGGGTTGAGCCCTTTTTATTGTCGTGAAATACACACAATTCCTTAATAAAGGAAACGCAACACGGGTAAAATTGGTTTAATTGTTTATACATTAAAATTACACTTCATTATTACACCCTAACACTGCCCTTGTAAATATTTCACCTGCACATTCCCATTCCAAAATATCCCCCAAAAATCACAATATCATAAGACATAACGTTTGCTTACTTTCCCTTCAAGCAACAAGACTGGTTGATATACTATTCCAGCCTGTAGTCAATTTAAAAATGGTACATTTGAAGTAACCAATCATTTGCAATAAAAATCTGTCCTTGGTGATTTTGTTAATGAACATTCCTAAGCGCCACAAGAGTCTTTGGCGTCGTCACACTCACTTAGTTAAGTACACTGGCACTTCACGCTATGAACGATGCACTGGACGCAGCCAGTCATGCAATTTACCTTAATGCTTTTATTTAAAACTGGATCACCGGTTGCCAAAACGACGTGGGCACGGCTAGTTCCTTAAGGAGTCGTAACCTCCAGTTACCACAGACCATTCACCGCTCCGCACAGCAGGAATCGTTCGCACATTCACCTCTACCGGAACAAGATGACCCTCCGCGTACCGTAGGAGATACCATTTTCATCATTAAACAGCTCAACTTGACGCAGACATCACGACTTAATGGCGTTAATAATAGTTCCTGGACATTTACTTCTCGGTAAAAATGTTCATGCCTCCTACAAGATAACTTTCACCAAAGATCGGATGACACTCAAACCGACTGTTTAAAATTTGGGGATAACTTGCTCGAACTCTAATTGAAGTAGTTCGAAGCACATCGGCTGCAGTAAACTCATAAATGATCAATTAATGATCTCCTAGTCACATCAAACTCCACGTGTCTTTCTCACCAAAGTCTAAGTCAGTCTGCTGACTTATAATAATGAATGATCAGTCATCAACGAACATGATCATTGAATGCATTAAATGTGAATAATCTGAATCAGTCGGAATCTCCCTCATCTGCCTCTCTGAATCTCTAAGTTCAGAACGACGTTGCTCCCCGTTTAAGTAAGCACTTCCCCACTTAGCTGCCCAAAACTTTGAGAGAAAGTACCTCCTTCTATGTCGTCATTTGTTTTCTTCGGTCAATAATCACTCATTTTTCGCACTTCACGTGGAGTATCTTGGATTGGTTACTTTTGTATTACGTATTTCCCTTTAAGGCCAATAGCAAGGTTTGATTAATGTAATGCTTCCTTGTCTCCGAACTCTAGCATTTTCCTTCCGACCTCCTTCTGTGACACTTCGCGGACTCGTGACCCTCATCTCTCCATAAGCCGATATTTAATTTTAGAAAGCTAATTTCATTCGCTTTCGTTCTTGCCAAAGACACTTTATTTTAATGCGTCTGTCACATATTACTAACACTTCTTTTCATTCCAATACCCCAGACCTTTTTCTACGCAGTTGCTTCTGGCCCTCCATTATGTTCGTCCTTTGTCATTTATCTTTTATTGTTGACCCGTGAGCTTCGTTGTTCGACGGTCAATCCTTAGTCCTTCGCCCCGTCCTTCCTACGTGTTCGTCCCTACGACCTCCGTCACTTATCAGTCTTTCTAATGGAATTTTTCGTATGACGAGAAGAGCTCTACAATGGACCCTCATTCTTTCCATGGACAACTCTCCCTATTTTTTCTATAACTATGCATGTGTTCCCGGATCTATCACTAATAATAGCCCAAACCTTCTTCCCCGATTTCTATAGTAATACTCCCTCTGTCCCTCTAGTGACAATTTGCCTGGACAATTTCTTCACAGCTATTTAATTTTCTTTCCCTTACTCTTCAGTCCCCGCAAACTAACTGCGCAGCATGTCTAGACACTAGATCGATATTTTATGGCCTTATTCAAAGAAACCCAGGGCCCGTGCCTCTGAAGAACCAGTCTTCCCAGTCCACTTCCTCCTTCGTCCCGAGGCAGCGTCCCTCCGACCCTCCTTCCGAACCGCACTCACTCGGGGGCGTAACTTTTTTATGATCTTTTTCTTGATTATCCAATCTTTTCTTTTAATAATTTTCAAAATAAACGCAACAAAAGTAATGAATTAATTATTGATTACAATATATTATGATTAATTCACTGGATTTATTTTAACATTAATCATTTACACAAACGAAGAAAAATATTATACAGGATGTATCCGTGATGTTACAAACTTTCAGGGTTGATGAAGGAAGGCAAATGGATCAATTTGAGATTAGGAACTATATTCCGGAAATAATTGAGTCAAAAGTTATAAGCAAAATTCTATTCATTTAATTCCGTTAACCATAGTCCGGAAACGATCGAGTCAAAAGTTAAAAACCACCGACCTAAGTCGGGTTTGAATCCACCAACTTGGAATTAGTAGACCAACACCGTATCCACCTCACCACTGAGGTCGGCAGTCAAAAGTTAAAGCGAAAATCGATCTGATACTTCCGACAGTGGAATACATGTGCTAAGATTGTAGGGTAGAAATTCCCGACGATAGGCTGGGATAATAATACAACTACTCCAATGCTGATGGCGTACTGTGTACTGACTTGATCGGTGTACGATGTCTGTACTGTAGGCTTCAGTCTGTGTTTAGGAGTTTATGGTAAGTAATACGTTGTTAAACCCTATCGAAATGAAGTTGTACCCAGTTCCGGAACTTGCAAATACGATTTTCGTGTATGGGCAAGGAAATGAATGCAGCAGAGAAGCTGAAAGGTTGTACAGGGTTAAATATCCACGTAGGAGACATCCGGCTAACACCATGTTTTCACGACTGTTCCAACGATTAAGTGAAACAGGAAAGTTGTTACCAGAGTTCAATGACCGAGGATGACGACGAACTACTCGGACTCCCGACTTAGTAGATGTAGTGCTTACGCGCGTGGATGAGCCGCCTGTAATCAACACTCGATCAGTTGCACGTGAAATGAATGTTTCGCACTGTACTGTGTGGCGAGTGTTACGTGAAACGCAGCCATACCATACCACTACCATACACAGAAAGTGCATGCTTTGAGTCCTGCTGACTTCGCACCTCGTGATGTGTTCATTCAATGGGTCTTGCAGCGCCTTGCAGACGATCCTCATTTTCCTGCGTATGCACTTTTCACAGATGAAGCCTGTCTTACCAGAGACGGAATGCTAAATAGACACAATACTCATGTTTGGACCGTTGAGAATCCCCACGCTACAGTTGTGAATAGCCATCAGCACAAATTTTCAGTGATCGTGTGGGCAGGCATAGTCAATGATTACGTACTAGACCCGTTTCTTCTTCCTCCCCGCCTAAATACAGCAATGTACACAGTGGTGTTCAGAGATGTACTACCCAGGTTTCTGGAACAAATCCCACTTGTCGATCGTCAACGGATGTAGTTCCAACATGATGGAGCCCCACCTCACTTTGAACTGAGGGTTCGTGAGCACCTGGATCAGATAATCCCCGCAAAGTTAATAGGAAGAGGAGGTCCTGTTTCGTAGCCAGCTCGTTCACCGGACCTCACCTCACTTGATTTCTTCTTGTGGGGTCATGCAAAGAGATTTGTGTATCAGACACGTTTCGAGACTGAAGAGGATCTCATGGCAAGAATTCTCGTTGCCTGAGACACTGTTCACACGACACCGGGTATATTCGAACGGGTACGACAGAACTTTGTGCGACGATGCCATGCCTGCATTGACGCAGAGGGACGACATTTTGAACATTTGTTGTAAATGTAGCAGCTTGTGAAACTTGTGCAGGTAAACGGCATTAAATGAGTAGAATTTTGCTTATAACTTTTGACTCGATTGTTTTCGAAATATGGTTCCTTATCTCAAATTGATCCATTTGCCCTCCTCCATCATCCCTGATAGTTTGTAACTTCATCACGGATACATTCTGTACATAGATTTATTAGAAAATTTTGTTTTCAACAAAGATTTTGTTTTCAACAAAATTCTTTCGTTCTTCTTATCAAATTTTATAATCAAACGAAAGAACCTTCATGAAACTTTATAAAACTCTACCACATTTTAACTACGGATATTATCAGCACTCTTTTGTGTGTAATGTATATTCAGACTATTGCTTCTCGTGGGCTACCTGGACTCGTAGACCCTCGGTATTTGCCGACTTGCCGACTTGGCCAGTCCGACACTGGTAAAGAAGCTCAACCAACGTTATAGTTTCTTTTCAATAAATCATTACGTAAAGTACGTACAAAACGCTATAATTCTTGTGTACATTTTTCGTTGATTTTCTACTAAAAATTAATTTAAAGAGCGAATTAGAATGAAATAACTATTTTATTTTTACTCAAAATTTTAATTATTAAAATTCCGTGTTTTTCGGGCTTCTGTTCAGCAAAAGTGTTAATGACATCATCAAAGTACCAAATTTCGGGCAATGGAATGTTCGATGGATAAAATAGCAAGTTTCGTATTAATATTGTTTAAAATTAATTCAAAAACTGTAATATCAGCAAATCAATGATTTTAAGTAAAAATAATGTTGCACATAATTATTTTTTGATATTGAAAGAAAATGTGTGTTAAAAATTTAAAAACAATTAATCATTTGAATAATATTTACTGTTATTTTTTAAAATAAATATTGAGATAACTTATATATGATAGTATTTGTTAGTATCAGTTATTATTGTTAGGGATTATTATCAATTTTTTATCATTGTCATATCCATTAATATTAATCAAAGAATTGATTCTTAACATATTAACATATTAGGAAGAATTGATTGTTGAACATATATTTTCTTTTGACATCAAAAAATAATTTTATTCAAAATTATTTTTACACAGAACTTACTAATATTATATTTTTTGAATTAATTAAATAAATAATATTAATATTATATTTATTAACACATAAAATTCTAACTTTGACATGTTAGGCTATGTTTACAAATTATTACAACAAAAAAACAACCCATGCAAAACGTATATGATCAGAACAGAGTATGTGTCGAAGGTGCTTGCAGATGTAATTACATTGAATGGTTAATTAATTATTGACAAACTATTATGTTACAAAACGTTTTATTAGCATAATTGAACGTCACTAACGATTTCCTATCAATTCCGTACCAAAAACTTTATTTAGTGTAAAAAATGAAAAGTGTTGGGTACTCGGGAGTCTTAATTAACAAATTAATTACAAAAGTTTAATGAGCTCCAAAATTATTGAGTTTTGTTTCAAACCGTCACTAACGTGTCACAACGATTGATAAGGAGAAAAATTAAAGAATAAAAAATTTAAACATAAGTGTTGGCTAGTCGTTAGTAGGTTTCTAAAACTGGGCTATGTCGTTTTCTTACAAATGCATTCAAATTTTGATACATTTTTTTATTTAAAATGTATATATACTTTAGTAGGTAACATAAATTAATTGAATACAAAATTATTTTTTACTAAATTTTGTAATAATAAATGTTAGGATCCTCCTGTGCTCGCGGCCCTCTGGAGCTGGGGGTCCCCTCTGGCCGGGGACCCTTGGCATTTTGCCCATTCTGCCAGCATATTGTTACGCCAATGCTTTCACTACAATCCAGACCACGCGTCTTTAAATAAATCGAGGGTTACGTGAAGTTCGGCGGAAGAAATTGCAATTTTTTCACACCCGTTTCGTAGTAGAGTCCTTAATTCAAGAAGGAAACGCCAGCCGTGTCCACGACATTAGAGTACGTAATTTCTCATAACAGGTAGATTTGTTAGGCATAAATTTTCATAACACGTTTAGTGTCAGCTTTGACTCCACTCTCGTCTTTTATTGATGGAGTAAGGTGAAAGGGAACACGACACAACCAAGTGACTATTCTCGGATTTTTTAAATTATAGAACCCTCACTTTGAACAGCTGTAGATGCCACAAAAAGATCGTAGAAAAAACAAAAATTTAAATTTGTCATGTACTTCTGCTTATAATCAAGTAAAAAATGGTCATAAGAATAAATAATATTGTTTTAGAAACAAATGTTTCAAAAAACGCGAAATTTTTACCGTTTTTCCCGATACGTCGACTTTACTATTTTTTTGTAAAATAAACTAAAAGTGTCAAAAATAATTCTTTTTCAGAGAATGTAAACTATTATGTTTGTGACAATATTTCAAAATTTCTAGCTTCTACATGCAAAATATAATGAGTATTAACATTTTCCAAAAACATTGCTAAAAACTACCAGGCAAATTTTTAAAGAATAAACTTTATACTGCCGCCTTCAGCAAAATGCTATGATTACATGATCAATGAATTTAAACGTTTAAAATTTAGTATGTAAGTGATAAACAGAACTATGTTTTCATTTGGCGACCAGTGGTGCTGAATCGTAGAAGTACACTCTTGTCCTTCTACAGCGACTGGAGCGCGCATACTGCTACACTAACTGGATTCCAATGTTGAGGTGATTACATACCGATTACGTGAAGGATTTAAAGAACACTTAAAGTCATATATAACATTTTCATCAAATTCCCTCGCTTCCCAACCTTTCATTCGAACTCTGTTTTCGACTAAATATGAAAGCAAACATGAATTAAAATTATATTGTAGAACAGAAGATTTGAGAATGTCCATATTCCGTCACGTTTCAAAAATAGGATAGTTAAAAAGAAAAATAATCTATGTATTGTAGAAAAGTTTCGACATTTTGTAAGTTTAGCACAGATAGTGAAGGAAGCGGAGACTTCTAGAATCAGTCAGTATAAAGGTTCCAAGTATAAGCAAGGTGCAGGCAACAACTTAAGTCATAAAACTATCCACAACTACTGACGGGAAGCGAGGGGAGTGACGTAAGGAAAAGGGATCGCATACAAAGGACCTCTTATTAACTCTTGACACAATTGCGGAAGATGAGACTATGTTAACCCCTATGGAAAGGACCCTCCAGAAAATCTGATTAGCGCGTCGTCGTTGCCAAAATGAGAGTAAGTATCAAATAACAAAAGTATGAAATATTGTTGAAAATGTTATCTTTGGCATGAAGTGTTCTTTATTCCCTCGCGTAACCATTTGCAAAAGAATGTAAGCCTTGACAGGGAGTGGTCTCTCCGCGGTCTCTCCGAAAAGCAATACAGTTTCAGGAGACCAAGATCTACCGTGGATGCCATAGATGTTGTCATTAACACTGCTTGTGCGGCCATTGAAGGTAAGAGGTGGAAATGAGGAACGAAGAAGTACTGCGCTCTCGTCACCCTAGACGTAAAACATTCATTCAACACCGCAAAATGGCAGTGCATACAGCATAATGGATGCTCTGCTATTGTTGGGTGTGTCTGAATTCATGATGATGATAATTGACGACTACTTCAATGGAAGACATCTTAGGTACTGGACTGACTATGGCTGGAAAGTCTATGAGGTAATGCGTGGAGTTCTACAGGGTTCGGTTCTTGGCCCTATCCTCTGGAACATAATGTATGATGCAGTTCTGAGAGTTCCAATTTCAGAAGAAGCGAAGAGAGTTGGCTGTGCCGACATATAGCAGTGATTGTTGTTGGGAAATTCCTTGAGGATGTCACTCTCACAGCCAACAAGAACGTGACTATTATTCGCCGGTGGTTGGCATCAGTTGGACTTCAACTTGTGAACCACAAAACGGAGGCAGTGCTCACATCCAGCCGAAAGACAAGAGAGACCATTACTCTCAGAGTCGGTGGCTGCGATATTCCGTCACAACATTGTTTGAAATACTTAGGTATTCGGATCGATGAGAGGCTGCGATTCGATGAGCATCTTTGCAGTCTCACTGCGAAAGCGCAAGAGTGGTTAGCGCACTGGCGCGATTAATGCCTAACGTTGGAGGCCCGAGACAAGACCAGAGAAAACTCTTATGGAGCGTGGTTGCTTCCGTCCTACTGTACGCCGCTCCTTAGCGGTCAAAGCGTATGGGCGAAAAACCAAGTCATCCTACCGAAGAGAACAACTACGGGTTATTTGCGTCTTTCGTTTTCCTTCCTTCTTTCTTTATTTCTCTCTCACCTTTTTTTCTATTTCCTTTCTTTCTTTCTTTCTTTCTTGTTTTCCTCCCTGTACACTTTTATAAATTCAGGGAAATTAATTACAATTCATTCACATTAATTTCAAAAGAATACCACTTCTATTCTTCACAATAACAGAACTCATTTAATACAGATATAATAATAATAAAAACTCTTTCTTCATTTAAAATGTTAGCATCGAAATTCAGTATTATTCATTGATTTCAATGTCAGGGGACGAACATGTTAATTTAGATGCATTCTTTACGAGTATATAACTTTTTACGAACCAACATGGATATTTATATTTGTGAAGATAAACGTATTAATTAGACATTAAGCATAATATTTACAGTAAATTAAAATAGCAGCAAAACAGTAGACAAGATACATATAAATTTAAATATGAAGTTATTGTAACTAGTTGGTCTCAGCATTCCAGATTCTGTGTCATAAATTAAGAACTTATTTTAAATCTAGAAATCTCCTCTAATGAACATAATTTTTTAATATCAATAGAACAGAGAATTTCGTATTTTCAGAAAGCATTGAAAAAAATGTGAAATTATACAACCAAGATTTTTCAGTGGAATTTTTATGAGATTTATGCGGAATATTTAATTGGCGTTCTAATTTTTGCTGCCTTTTAAAATGGAAATTTAGATCGCAGAAGAGTCCCCGGACAAACCATGGAGACGCGAATGATACGACACTTTTGTTTAACAAATAGAACGTAGAATTAAAGAAGCTTTTACATTTTGTGGTCTAATGGTACAGCAGAAACAACGAAGTGATACGTAATAAAACTCGCGGAGATAAATGTTGAATTTTATCATTATTGGTGGAATATTTTTTTAGTTTTTAGTCATACACATTTCAAAGTATTTATAGCAAGTAATACTCATGAAGACAAAAAACTTAATTTCTCCTTGAAAGTAAATCAATTCGCAATTGTCACTACGATATGCCATGGAATGGAATATGTTGGAAATTATAGTAGTGTAACTGAATGATGAATAATGCAGAAAAATCGCTATTGTTCCACGATACAATCTGGATTACATTGTAAGACTTCAATCACATGAATTCGCTAGTCGAGCCGTACGATTACGAAATATTTAGATTTTAAGCTTGTATCTTGAGAATT
Source organism: Laupala kohalensis (assembly GCA_002313205.1). Taxonomy (NCBI): domain Eukaryota; kingdom Metazoa; phylum Arthropoda; class Insecta; order Orthoptera; family Trigonidiidae; genus Laupala; species Laupala kohalensis. Next base: position 274,073 of record NNCF01125965.1, on the reverse strand, counting down.
CTTCTTAGTAAAGTTAAGTCAAAATGTCTCCTTGTAGGTTTCAAAGGACCCCATAGCATTAAGAAATAAAAGCATATTGGCATCAGTTAAGATGTGTTGTTTGTTGTAGATCCAAGTGTTCTCGAAAATATTATTTGCACTTATTGCTTAATAGCAAGATATGTAACAGAATTATTCGATTACGAACGAACAAGAATTAAAAAACGGATATCAAAACACTCTCACAAATTGGAAAGTACTGATCATACATAAATATATCCATAGGAGGTATTAATTCAAACATTATTTAGACGCATTCAACTTATAAATCCCTATTATCAAACTCAATAATGTTACTAAATGTAGTTTTGATCTGAGCAAACACAATTCAAACCACATTACTTCTATTTCAATTTCAGAAATTGTTGCTAGATTTATGCTGGTCACCGAAAGTGAAACTTTCGTTATTTAATTCAGTAGGATCTCATATTTTATAACCTAAAATAACACCACTTTAGAATGCACCGATCGAGAAGACAATTATGGCGAGAGATCGCAATGACCAATTTACTATCAGTCATTTGATATATTTGTTTAGAAATATTATGTTTCAACACTCTCAATATTAGACCCATCTCTAAACCATATACCTTATTGATTTTCGGTCAGAATGTTAAAATACACTTTTTAAATTATAATTAGTTTGTTACTAGTAAACGATAGGGTTGGTTGTCCTTGTATGTTTCATTCAAAGGCACACATGGTGACTAATACATGTCTCTATTGCAAAACCTGCAATATCAAATTTAAGTGTTTCTAAAGTGGGAATTGGAAGAGCCACATTACAAAGTGTGAATAAAGTACAGTTACGCGAGACTATTGTATAAAATAAACTGAATGCTTGAGGAAGCTAGGTTGTATTAAACTTCTTATATAAATACAATATATAAAGATCTTATAAAACGATGCCCAATTTCGATTTTCTTAGGATTGTATGTTTCGATTTTTTTTCAATTCGTTGAACAAAAACAAAAGTAATGCGAAGATATTAGAATATATCAGATGATACGGAAAAGATCTGGAAAACTTGTTATCTGCTTAGATGCCAACAAAGTTGGTGCGATGCCAAGTTTCCTAATAGCATATTTAGATTTTCTCAACACCGTGAGAGCTTTCATGAGGATATCGTTTATTTTACCTCTCACACAGACATTCTCAGCTGATATATGATTGAATTCGCTTTCAAATATCTTTTTTTCATATATCACCTGGGATTGGTCCAGTGACTAATAGATTGTATCTTTCGTGGTAGGGCATCGTTCTCCTGAGCCCCGTCTCCCATGCAGTTGGGATGGCCAATACACTTCAAATTAGTTCATTTTACACTCAGAAATTATTAAATTCTTTGTATATAAATATTATTTGAAAATAAAATGTCGTCAATTCATAGATTATATACAAGATTCTGCAAATTTTCTTTGTATAGTTATTTTGTTGAAATTATTTCTTTTATCTACGACTGTAAGTAGAAATGTTTGCAGTACCTTATCTTATCTGATCAGTCTACCTCGTGTTTCTCTGTGGAGGAGGAACTTGACTTATACGAGCTAGCAATGTGAGCCTTGCGAAGTATTCTACTCCATGTCTCATCACGAGCGCTCCGTCAGGGAAAACTTGATTGCGTTGTTGGAAAGTGCTAATTTTGGTCCCGCGGCAGCTGGAAGGCAATATGGAGTAAGTCGAAGAACTGATTGCAAAGTGGTTCGGTAGTATCGCGAATCTTGGGAGGTTGGAAAGCACGCTGGCACTGGATTGTGGCGATTGTCTACCGAAGCCCAGGACGCCGTTTTGGTAAACTAGGCTAAGGAAAATCCTTTCCGCTCTTCAGGACAATTAATATGTCTAATTTTTCCGGTTGCGCGAGAACTGTTAGAAACCGTCTGAGAGATAATGGACTCCTATCTAGGAAGGCTGCGACAAAGGAGGCGCTTTCCGTGGAACATAGAGTGTATAGGTTAGCATTTACCGAGGAAAACATTAATCGTAATTGGGGAAACGTGATTTTCTCAGACGAGAGTGTTTTTTCCTCTGCAAATGACGGACCTGTCCGTGTATATCGACCTCGTGGAACCCGCCATTGTCTAGAGTATGTGTGTGTGTGAGAGAGAGCACGATTTGAACGCGTATCTGTGACGTGTTGGGACTGAGTAAGTTATCGCGGTATAGGCGTTCTTCACAGAATACAAGGTCGTCTTAATGGGCATCAGTACCTCCATATCTTTCGAGATATTATGATCCCTTTGGTGCGACACTTGTATCCTGCTGAAGAACTACTTTTTCAGCATGATAATTTATCTGTCCAGAAGTCTCAAGTGGTGCAGGAATGTATTGCAGAGCAAGAGGAGTATGATCCCAATCGAAAACAAGAGACGAAGCGTGTCATGGCGTAAAATTGGTCTGATCCACCTCTCACAAATACTGATGAGCTTTGTGATGTATGAGACGCGTGGAAGGAAATTGCTAACAGCATGTCTTATGCGTCCACCTTAGTTAATTTAATCCCTTGACGGTTGCAATAGACTGTGATGGGTATTGGACTGGTTATTAAGAGACTAAAACAGCCCTTTTAAGGGTTCAAAAAATACAAACAAAGAAATCGACAACTTGGTGAGCGTTAAAGACTTTGCGTAGAAGATGTTAAGTCTTCTTAGTTAAAGTTTGAAACTAAAAATTACAAATAAAAGTGTATTTGAACTAGGTAAGGTCACTTCATACTTTCCATATAGCCAGTAATTACTTTAGCAATGTGTCAAACATCCTTTGTAAAACCTATCGCTCTTACTTCTTGATTCCATGCTATTAAATTATAAGATCTTTTTAATTATACGAAAATCATTGTTTTAAATAAAAGTATATTTGACCCGTCCTTTAACGGTTATTAATTATCATTAGTGTAATACGGTTATTATTAATTTTGTTGTTCATTCTACCGTGACTAAAACGATTAAAGTGCAATAAAGACGTATAGTTTTTCATCCTCTTTATTTCTATGCTTAGCAAGACATGCAGATACGAATGCTATTATATTGTTACGAATACTGTTAGTTTAAACCAATAAGTGCATATAAATTTTTCTTTATTGAATATTGTGCTCTAAATGTAAAATGCGTTTAATCTAGATGCTATATGAATGTATTTTTATTGAAAATTTTGCTTGGATATAAGTTAGACAACTTAAGGCATATCCATTTCCTACTCAATATTTTTTATTAAAGTCAAGTATATTTTTACATATTTCCAACTTAACATATTTTGGTGAGCTTAGTATACAATGTTCTGGCGTATTATTATATCACGCTTACTTTTCGGTTAGAATTAGAAACTCTCTAATTCCTTCTTGTATCATTGTTTTATAAATATATGTAGAATTGATTGCTTTTTAATTCAGTATTAAATAATTTATGCTTAGGTTAACAGAAATTTTTAAGAAACATTAAAAAAAATCATCGTGAAATATATTATTAAATACTTTCATTCACAAATGAACAAACTAAGAATACCTTAACTTAAGAATTCGTGTATATAAATTATTTAAAGATACGTTGAATTAACATATTAAAGTGTACGTTGGCGTCGTATACTCAGCAACGTATGAGTGCAATGCAGATATGTAAGTTGCAATACACATGACCAGATTTGTCGTATTGCGACGTTGCTGAACGACCAAGTGCTCTGATATCTTTAAACATACGCTGAGAAATTGGCAATTCAGCAACGTCACATTACGACAAATCTGGCAACTGAAGGAGATAAATTGGAACACTTTCGAAGTTCAATCTCTATTGTGCTGATACATATCGTAAGTATAAGACGTCTCCGCACACTTTAATATTTTGATCAACATTTCTATAAAATAATATCTATACATGAAATCGTAAGTTACGGTATTTTTTGTTTGATCATTTGTGAATGATAGTAAACAATAATACATTTCATGATGAAATTATATTTAGTTCTTAAAAATTACCCTATGACTACATTCTTAAATATTCCGTTAAGAAGAAAACAATCTACGACAAATTACAGAAAATCATGATAAAAGTAAAGAAAACAATTCTAGAGTTTCTAAATTCTGTGACAATTATGCAATACTTTGTTGTATTGAAGTTACCAGAAATACGAGTGATATGATTATACACCAGATCACTGTTTACTGAACTCACTAAAAGTTAAGAAATACGTAAAAGCAAACTCATTTTTAATAAGGATAATTTTGTTATATATTCTTGAAATAAAAAATAAACTTTTCTGTAATGTTACTCTCTGAGCATATAGTTTTATATGTTGCACGATTACAGCGAAGTGTTGTATCTTGCATTAATACATTTCTTACAGGAGTAAATTATTTATTGGTTTAAAATTATTGAAGATATCATTAGAATTAACATTTAGTGTTATTCATTAATTTTATATCAAATTCCTTTCTGTAATGCTTGATTTCCTCTAAATCTTGAATGACCTCTAAAAATAGTTTAAGAGCTGTATGTCATTTGAAATTACAATGATCAACATATTTACCATAAGTTCTTCGCGCTACTGACTAAAATTCAGAGGTTATAAGAATATAAATAAATAATTCCTGAATGCATATCACACGAAATTCATATGATATCTTGCGATGGTATTCAAATCTGTGACTAAACAATATCGATTTTACAGTAAGAAGCAAATCTTTTCACGGAGAAGTTTTAATTTGTTTAATATTCCCTAGGACAGCGTTGTGAGACAACAAAACTTGAGATGTCATTGAAATATTGTAAGAAATAATTAATTTCTCACATTCAATTAGATTTATTTGATTATTTGAAAAATAAAAATGTTTCGTAAGCGAGCGGAAGTTTACCCTTAGCGAAAGGCCGTATTGGAAGGAGGGACGCGAGGCCTTCCTGCTTTACGGTCTGAGCGTCCCTTGTTCTGAAGTGAGGTTGTAAATTTGCGAAAGTGGTGTGGGGTGGCGTCCTACGCATTTACATCTGCGAGAAGCAGAAGGAAAGTGGGAAGTGTTTCAAAAATAACGAATGGCGTAGATGAAACTCAAACAAATAAGGGACAGAAAGTTTCTTAATATTTATGGAATAATAGGTCAGTTATCATTGACAGATGAGAATACGTTTACGCAGTTGTAGCGAGAAGACGCGGAAAACTACTAGGAATGAGCGACGGAGTTTTTTTTGTAAACATTCTAATAATGAAGGGTGAAAGCGCCAAGAGAACAATGGAGTTGAGACACCCGTGGTCACTAGCTCTTAGAAGTGTCAGTGACGAAAAACAGCACACAGGTGACTGCTTGGCAAGCGTCGTAGAACCGGAGATAAAGAAAATGTCTAGGAGATGGGTTTGACATCCCAAATTTTCGAAAGCTGTCAAAATTAAGAATCATGTCGTTAACAAATTGAAAAGTATTATGTGGGTAAAATCACTGATGGGGTGGTTGGAAAAAGTTGAAGCCTTGAAAGTTTGGAAATTGCCCAAAAGCGAGACTGATGATTGGCCCGGGACACGCACGCGTCACTACGAACATTACCAACAACAGCGGCTCCACGTGGAGAAAAAATTAACTCCATTTGACTAAAAAATTCACATAATTTTTGGAAGAGAAGCAAGTGAGCAAGATTCTGGGTGATAGAGTGGGAACGTGTCGATAAATTGACGAGCAGAGACGCTCCAAATATATTACAAAATATCATCTCGTTACGAACTCACTAAGCATGATCAGATTGTAAGATTCATTCTAGATCACTTCTATAAGTTCATTCTAAATTCATTCTCGAGCATTTTTGACTTCGTGTTTTTTTTCAACAAGTGGGATATCAACTTCATTTTTGTGAGTTGAGATCATCTCTCAACGCAAGCAATAATTAGTTCGGAAGTCATTATAGAATGCTCGGTCTAAATGATTAGATTCAGTCAGTAAAACATGAAGTTTAACCACGCGGAGCAATTACGGCGTCAGCGGCTTGCTGGTTTCTTGGAAGTGACGGGGCCTAGACGTTTACCATTAGCGGGTCACTGGTCTCTGGTGGTGAACGAGCCGACAGCTGTAGGGAGGAAGGTCTGCATGAATGAATTGGTACTATGAGAGAGGCACCGACTTACACCCACAACTTTTTCACTGACGACGCGTCTTCACAATGTAATACGAGATTGCTGCGCTCAGTATTTATGTCGTGTGACCGCGAGGTCTCGTGCATCGAACTTGAACTTTAACGCCCTAGCCCAGACATTTTGTTTGTCTCATTGTAAATTAATTAAGCAGGGCGAAGAAGATGGGCGGTAAATTTGATCCTCTCTAATAAATGTTAATATTAATAACTGGTGCAATTATTTACCAGAAGTTGAAGAGAGAAATTTCACTTGTGATGTGTATTATTTTGATTTTTTGGGGGAAATGAGCATATACATTATCTCAGAAGCATGTACCATTTGTGTGAATAAATACTTAAACCAATTATATTTAAAACGGCGATTTCCTGTGACAAGGAACCAGCCTATAAATTTAGTAATTGTTAGTGGGAGTACAAGTGAAGTTGGAGTACAAGTGAACCGGGAGTGAGTAAAGTCAAATAAGGTAAGTGTTACCCACTACACCACCCCCATTTCGTTACAATATAGAGAATAATAATGTTTTTTGAAGTTAAGAACAAAAATAATATTTTTTGTTATGGAAGTCCAAGACATGTATAATAAAAATATTTCTTTAATAGCGGTGTAATAAAACATCTCTTGTTACGATTTAATAGGGTTATATTCACCAGTACTAGTCTTCTATTGGTCTGTCAAATATGGAAGCAGTTTCAAGGTTGCCTCCGATTGGTCGAAGCAGCTTTTTCCCCGTCGCAGGGGAGTGGCGTTGCAAACCTATCAAATCCAAACTGCAAAGGGCGAGGGACTTAGATTATTTTCGTGGACCCTTTTATAATTCCAGGACGGACATGTTTCTCTGTGCATATAAAAAGAACCAATCCGTCAAGTTGGATTTGTTTTGTAGAATACAGTAGATACGTTTTCAGGCATCTAAATGCTAAAAGTAATCTCCCACGCTTTCGGAGACGTAGCAGTAAGAATGACAATTCTTAGAATCGAAATGTTCCCCTGCACTCACTACCTGTGTTCCGTGGTTTTCATTACAGAGATTGCTTTGTAAGAAACTTTGAATTCTGACAACTAAACGCTGGGATTCAATTCCTAATGTCGCCGAATTAATGCACGCGTACAATACATTCTAGAGTGAAAACAGCAACTACAACAATAATCTGTGGACATATGAAAATACACGAACGTTTTACACGATACCCGTTTGAATCGTGAATTTGAGAACATAGTCCAGATCATATCGTATGAGCCACCTATTAGTGATCTCTGAAGATAAATTTTATTACTTCGACCTGTTACTCTTTACTTGCATACTCAAATTCTTTTGAAATAAAACGTTATTTTTAAAATTATTATTTTATCCATTGGGGAGGGGGTGGAAGCACGTGCTCCATACGAGTTCCCTTGGATTCCGCTACTGACTAAGGAGGAGCGTAATTTGTAACCCTTACGTACAGGATACTGTGTCACAAAATGAGACTATACACAGAAGCTGACACTCATGGAGAGGAGTAGACTTTTCTATGTGTACGAAAAGCGTCGTCAGCTCACGCGAAGGAAATGAATCTTCAGCGCCATCGCATACTAGTTATTGGAACTACTTAAAATTCATTTGAACACATTACTTTTTTTGTTATATCAGCATACATATATATAACAACAAATAATAGCAGATGAAAGTTTTTATGCCAGCGTATCTAACAGTACAATGCTATCAACTGAGCATCACTCGGAATGGGAATTGTCATTGAAGTAATTACAATACTCAGTGTGTGATGACGCTGAAGATTCATGTTCCCGCGTGAGCGCTTTTCGTACTCCATGGGTATCAGCTCCTGTGTGTTGTCTACTTGGTGTCACCTATAAACTATGGTGTAACTACCGCCGGTTCGACCGGTGCAATTGCCTGGGGTCCCTTTTTTAAGATTAAAAAATTATTTTCACGATTTTGTATTACTTCCCTTAAGACATTTGTTAGTCATTTCAAATTATGTTTCAAACGAACTTGTCATTTATGAATTTGCTAGAACTAGTATTCCGACGACATGAGTTTTAACCCAATATAGAAAACACTTGCCTCGAACTGTTGTTTCCCACACCCCTCAAATTGTATTTGCAATTTTCAACGGGGCACCGATGTACTACAATTGAACTAATAATTCCATATATTTATCTTGAAAATGTATATCACTATTGTAATAAAAAATAATGAGGTAAATACGTAATGCAAGTTGGGCGCCAATTGTTATAAAAAATTAATGGGGTGTCCTGAATAAAACATTTAATTAAAACAAACACTTACCTAGCTCACTTGGCGGGAGTTCTCAGGGATACATTCACGTCCTATTACAAAGATATACAAATTTGTATCGGGGTTCGGCCCATTATCTACGTGGAATATGCATCAATCTTTTGTAAAATACACAATTTCTACACACACTAATTTAATCATATTATTCTTCACACAAGTACAATATGACAAAGCACAATTTCCCACTTTCACCTCCCCCCAAAAATACACGCTCTAACTACTACAACACATTTTAAAATTTCAGTACAATGATCACTCTGTACTGAGCTGAGTCCGTTTGAAAGAAGTCACGAGACTCATCAGTTCATTAAAAAGAAATTTTCAACAGGCATAGATGATAAACCCGAGTTTATTGTTAAATTTTCGTCCCACGCCATATCAAATCCTCTCATAAATATTTTAATAGTTCTTTATCGAAAGGGTGTTTCCTAACATATTTAAGTGAGCTAAAGCGAAACCTTTACACAAGAAAGGAAAAAAACTTAATATTGGAAATTACCGACCGATATCTCTTCTACCTACTTTTTCAAATATCCTAGAAAAATTGTTCTATAATCGTCTTCTAGGTTTTTTATCAAAAAGAACATTTTCTCTGACAATCAACACGGTTTTAGGAAATTCTTCTCCGCTACAAGCGCCATATTTTCTTTCTTAAACGATGTTACCACATCTCTCGACCTTGGAGATTGTTTTTCTTGATTTATCCAAAGCATTCGATGTCATCGATAACGAAATTCTCCTTTCCAAATTGCATATTTAAGGCATTCGTGAACTTTCACATCAATGGCTAACTTCTTATTTAAAAGATAGATATCAACAGGTCGATAAATCATATACTAAAAATAAAATACTTCAGTGTTGTCTTTCAGAAACAAAGCCACTTACTTGCGGAGTTTCCCAAGGTTCAATTCTCGGCCCTATACTCTTTTTATTGTATGTGAACGACATGTCATATTCCACACCAGATTGCAAAATGGTTCTTTTTGAGATGACGCTAATTGAGGTATAAACACGCCAACACTCAAAATGTTTTATCTAACCTTTCGACTTGGTTCCAAGCAAATCGTCTCATTGTAAACACTGACAAAACAGTGTCTATGTCATTTCACAATAGTATTTCACAATAGTCATTTCACAAAATCTTTACCCCAGGTTTCTTTTTCTTTAAATGGAACACAATTAAAAGCTGTTACAAATACAAAATTCTTAGGTCTCCATATTCAAGACAACCTCAAATGGAATTGTCACGTTGACAATCTTAATTCCCAATTAAGTAAATTGTGTTACGCATTCCTGTTCTTAGTTAACGTAGTTAGTTCACGTATTTCCGTTGCGCATATATTGCAAACTTTTACTCCCTTTTACGTTGCGACATTACCTTCTGGGACAATTCCGTTCAAACATTCAAACTTTCAGAATTCAGAAGAGGATAGATCGGATATTTTGTAAATCTTACTCCCGAAACTCTTGTAACCCATTATTCAAGGAATTAAATATCTTAACACTTCACTGCATTATATTTATGAAACGGTTGTATTTGTTAAGACCGAATTACTGAAGTACCATCCTTGCTTCATACGAAACAGGCTCGTTGACGAACACAATACTCGCAATAGTTATAATATTCATGGCCCTTGAGTGTCAACCACTCTTTGCCAAAAAGGACTATATTATTCGGGAATCGTTCTATATAATTCCCTGCCCAAGAATATAAAAGATATTATGAAATTGAAACTCTTGAAAAACGGATTTAAAAATTTCCTCCTGCACCAGTGCTTCTACAACGTAAAAGAATATATTGATTTTAATAAAAGTTAATTCTGTCTTGCACTTTATCACGCCATTGCTGTAGAACTTTTAAAATAATTTATAACAATTTCAAAAAATATTTTCTTGCATGATTGTTGTCTTATGATTCATATTAATTTAGTTTTATGTGTACGCAACTTTGGCACGGTTGTGTACATTAATTCTGTAGCCCCATCCTGGCCCGGGTTTTGCTCCGTTTTTCCTTCGGGTAGAGGCGGGTTTTTTATACAGGTTTTTTAGGCTTTGTCTAGGGGCGTGTTTATTGTAACAATAAATCGTGGATTTAGTGTTATTCTAATTCTTATGAATTTAAACTCGATATTCAGAATAATCAATAGTTCGATAATAATTTGTACATGTAAATTTTTTTGCGTTTAATTACGAACATGTTGTCATTCTATTAGTATTATAACTCGTAACTTACTTTTTACTTATCTAGGAATTTTTGCTGAAATGTTTTAATCCGCCTCTGCCTTAGGGCCCTTGATCGGGATTGATGCGATGGTCCCTTGCTTGCTTCTGGAGAGTAAATAATTTTATTGTTCTCCACGTGGTCATACGCAGTTTGTACTGCTTTTTTGACAATAAATTTATTGTTATCATTAAGACTTTGAATGCGTTGGGAATAGAAGTCTATTTCTGGACGGCTTATTCCACTTTATTTACACACAAACATTTTGATTGGTCGGTCAATTCTGCATACATATTGCTCGATCACATTCCTGTACGTCGCACCGTTTTCGAGATACGGCGAAAACTTTTTGCGGCGCTGTTTTTATAACAGCCAATAAGTCTTTTGCAAAACGTTAGAGGTAGAACATATTTCATGCAACCAGCACTTGTATGTGCGGATATTACTTTTAGGAGTGTCCTATATATAGTGATGAAAAATATTTTATTACCGATTGGTCTTTTAAATAGGTCATCTAGTTTAATAATTATAAGATATTATGATTTCTTTTTGAAGATTTTTTAATTTTAATAATGCAATATAAGGTATTTACCGCCATGAGTTATTTTGTTATGAATTGTAATTGGAATGTTTAGTGGGGCACACTCCAGATTTTTTCATTTTATTTCTTGACCATTAAGCCAGGAAATATAGAAATGCCTCTATAGAAATCGCAAGACAGTGTTCTGTTTTCTTTTAACGTTTTCTGTATTGTACATAACGCATCTTGGCCGTATATTGTACAGTCCCCGCCACGAGGAGGCGTGCGTATCTTCTATGTCTAGCTATTTCTCGTTCTAATCCCACTGCAATGCCATTCGCAAAAGTCCAATGGATGTGATGTACTGATCCAGTATGTTGTATTTCCATTCTTCATTTATGAGTTGTCGATAATCACAATAACAAAATCTCCCGTGGGAAGCCGAACAGGGTCGGCTAGTAACCTTACATGCCTTATCTGATTATTAATCTGATGTATTACATCAGAATAATATGATGCAACTGTCGCAGGTGTAGTCCCCAGCAAAATACCGTGATTGTTCTTTTTTTATAATCATTTTTTAGTTTGTAAATCTAGAACAAATTTGCCATCTGGTTTATATTTATGTTTTTATTGTCGATCATAGTTTGAAAAATAGAAACAAAAATCTAAAATATTTTTCGTCAAAAGTATTTAAGTTAGACCTATTCTGGTCTAACTTAAATACTCATCAAACAGCAGAGATCAAGAAATTTGGGAATGGACAATAAATGTTTTCTTGTGGCATTTGAGCATATGTAAGGGGACGATACCTAACATAAATTATAAGCAAACCGTTCCAGTGTGATGTATGGTGACGAAGAATCTGTACTAATATGCATTCATTTTATTGGAAGTCTGGGAAATTGAGTATGCAATGCTATAAAAAAGTGGCCTCAGGAGATATATCTGAGGAAATACAAATTCCGTGTATCCAAAGGTGCATGTTATCGTTTATTGAAGACCGTATTGAAAATCCACCTTGACACTAACGAAGATTTTGATATTAACCCTGTGTACGTTTGTGGTGGAAATAATTGACTTGAGGACATGCCTTCCGACAAGTATTCTCTTCTTTAATGAGTCACACATGTTCTTAATGATGTTGTGAGGGAAGAAAATTTGTGTTAATTCGTATATTGAACTTTCCTTGATTGGCAGTGAAGAGTAAAGCGGTAGGACAGTAGAAGAAACATGCTGCGTCACAACACGTAGAAAATTGATTTGATGGTCGCATTTATAATTACGGTTTGTGCAGCGCTCTGAGCTGAGGGTGGTTTCGTTTCTAAGACGAGGAGGGGGAACATGATTGCTGTAGTATGAGAGAGAAAAGGACAAATACATTTTACAAATAGTTTCTAGAGTCTTGGTAGACATTGGAAAGAGACTTAATTCTCTACGACAAAACTGTCACATTCATTAAGACATTTATACGATAAGAGCCAAGGAAGTCAAAATATCAAAGGTTTCGCTTATATTTTCCACCGACAAAAGAGTTCCCTCTCCGGAAGAATTCAGCGCAATAAGTTCCATTATTGAAAGGGAAGGGGAGGTGAGTATATTTTAGACTTTCAGGATGTCTATTGGCTGTGCATATATTTCTTCCGTGTACTTATATGAGGAGAGGATATATGATAACTTTCGGTCAGGTAATGGTGACGATCCGGGTGTAGAACCCGGGACTTCTTTGATTGAAGAGACGTAAACTAATACTCCATCGCCTTTTACATCTGTTCCTCATTCTCAGATCTTCCGTATTTCGGCCTGGGTGGAATGTACGGCATAGTTGTAGTAAACATACGGGGGCTGTAGTGACTAACATCCCAGCGATCAAAGAAGGGATCCCCGGCTCGATTCTATAGATTGAGTTTGAAAATAACGGTTCCCGAGAAAATCCAGGTATGTGAGAACGAAGTGCCGAAGTGACATAAATTCTGGAGAAGAGAGAAATTTAGTGATGAAAATTAACGATGATATATAGGGGCTTTAGGGCTCGCCAACATCTGGGTCATTAGGGCACTTATATTTCCTATCAACATAGTTTATGTTACATAGGTTCTCTAAATATAGTGAGGAATAATTCTTGCTAATTACTGACAAATGTGTTGAAATTTATTAGGAATTTATGATTTTTCATGTACACATTGAATATTCATGAATTGAATCTAAAATTTATATTTTGCATAGAAACAAGATCAAATCAAAATTATATTAATTTGAATTGAAAATTTTTAATAGACGTACTTGAATTAAAATTTTTTAATAGACTTACTTGAATTGAAAATTCTTAATAGAACAAGAAGATCAAACAGCAATACATTTTATCTAATAGTTGTCAAAAATAATATTCCTTTAAGTTTATGAACGCACTATCCTAGATTAGGTAACAGTAAATTTAATTATACTTCTGTGTTCATGTTTTTGTCATTCCCCTTTCAATGGTTATCGAAGACAGAACATTAAAATTTACTACCCTAAGAAACTCTCAAGTAAAACAACACTTGTAGAATTTTGAAAATGATCAAAAGCTGTTATTGATAGCTGTGAATCATCTACTTTCAATGAGGAATTATAATTTACATATAATGTACAATGTTTTCTAAAATGTATTGCTAGCAGACATAACGGACTGTTTGATTGCTTAGAACTGTTAGATATCCTGATTTATATCAGACCCTGTAAATTTAAGGGAAGAGTCTCATCCAAATTTCACACCATTTCCTTTACTTTAAAAAGCTCATCTGGATAGTATGACAAAGTATTTTTTAAGTAGAGTAAATTCTTTCCATTGTCCTCACGCCATAAAACAGTCTCTGCATCTTCGGTTTTATGATCTTACGCATTAAAATACGGTAAGTAGCTTCTTCTAATAACGATTATCTGCGAGGAAAGAAGAGATGCCAAATAAGGGCTATGTCGTATTAAGAGTTTGATAATAAACTAGCATGACCGATGTACGTCTCAATTCCCAAATTTTCGTTAGAACCATGGTTTCGTCGTAGGACGTTTTGGTAGGTAAAATGTATATAATTATTTTTACATAATTATTATTGCATTTTGATCGAAATTTATGATTTCCATTCTCAGTGAATCGTGCATACTAGCTTTTCCGTGGTATTACAAAATTCAGGACAGAAGAATCATAATTTGCCGTGACTTCAGGAAATACGAGTGATCATGAATTTCTTTGAAAAGACATTTCTCTACGTTAGTTTATTTGGAAAAAAATTTTAATTTATTTTTGTATGGTTTCGAAGTACATATACCTGATTAATTATTCACATATGTTTAATCGAGATAGTTCGAGATAAGCAAGTCCATACCAAGCAGTTAAAATAAGAGGTATAGCTGTTATCATAACTTTAAAGCTCTAGATAACGCAAGTCCTATAAAGGGAGTTATTTTCCTATAAGTCGCTTCTATATTTCCACTGAGTCGTTCCTGTTATTCTCATTTCCACCTTTGTCACCTCTTTTCTCACAGTTTCCATTAGAGGGGAGCACATTGTACTAGCCCGTATTACCTTCTTCTCATTTTGAGATCCCCTTATGACTAAAAATATCTGACTGTTATCATAAAACTTTATTTTACATTTCCTTTGAGTCGCTGGTTGCACTGTCTATAACGTAGAGAATACAAGGTTCTCTTTTCTTGTTTTCGTCCAATTTATTCTGCAGTCAACTATATTTTATTATTTCTCAATCTTCTGATCTCCTGTATATACTGTTCTAATTTTTTATATATTTCTCTTTTCATGACTAATTTATGGAGATGTTTCTTAGTCATCATAATCCGCCTTTTTATTTGTCTCATAAATCTTCTGCTTTCTTTTCCACACCGGTGGACATTCCCACGAAATACGTTCAACTGTTTACTTCCTGATCAACACACATATTCATCATCATCCATTTCACTTTGTATTAATATTTACGTGCTAAACACTCTAGGAGTATTGGGCTTGGATGAAACCATCTCTTTCGTTTTTCCATATATTCCATATCTTTTATAGTTATTTATTTTATGCCTTTTGGTTAGGTTTAGGCCTGCTCTTCCACCTAACATTTGGACTTGTGTAAGGGAATTGGGAAGGAGAGATGTCGGGTTGCCGGGAACTTATGGTACCGGAGCGACATTAGTCTGGAGTAGGTGAGGGAAACTCTAGCTGAGAACCTCACCTAGTTCAGCCGAGCAGAACCCACGCTCTACCGCTCAGCGAGATCGAGGAAGCGACGACGGTACCACTAGAATTCGGCGTCGCTGTCGGTCTTATGTCATACGACTATGTTTATTGGAAACACTTTTGTTATTCCATGGATTTACGGATTTAAGCATTCGCCCCCTTTAAATTATAATACCATTGTTTTTTGCGTGTGTGGATTTTCAGATGGGCAAGGGAAGCAGAGTGAGAGCGTGGCTCCAACAACGCATACCTTGCTGGAATGGAGCCAAGGGAGCCGCCAAGGGAATCGAAGCAGAGCCCAATTCTTTCTACTCAGCTCTTAGGCATACCGTGGCTCTCGCTCAGGTATGCACCCTTGTTGAGAAAACATTATACATTTGAAATGATGTCGAGCTCGGAATCAAATCCGTGTTTTCGGGATTTTGAAGAGCACCGGCGCTGTTCCTTGCGTTACCTCGTTCATCTTAAACGTAAAGTAGAGTTCAGCAACCTGCAGCCCGGAGGGAAATAAGACATTATACCCGCATTGACTGAAGTCAAGTTGTCAACTTTTCACGAAAATTGGAAATATTCAACAAACTTTAAAAAAATGGAAATATTTGTAATTTTAAAACTTGATAACAAATTTAGACTGTCGCTTGACTTTATTTTTGTCAATGGCTCATTGTCTTCAGTCACGTGATGCGGCTTCTATATCCGTTAGAACTTTTTTCCGCAGTTTTTCGTGAATTATCCTTGAAATACCCCGAAAGGTATGAAAATCGTAACGTCATTGCTTTACTATTTACATATGCAATGTTCTAGTAAGTTTTTCCCCCACATTAAGCAGATACTTTCTTCATGATATCAAATAAAACATAAGCTCTCGAAAGTTTCTCCATATAAGCCCATAGTAATTTAAAGTCAAATAATTCATAATTTTGCGAAGTAAGGGCATAAAAATTCATCATCGGTTCAGACTATAATTTGAAACATATTGGACGGGGGGTACCTTAGTCCTGTATATGACGGATATAATACCTTAACTTATTTAGTCGTAATACACTGAAGAAAAAAACAACCTAATGTGAATGTTTTGAAATGGAAAAAATAGGCCTCCTTTGGAAGTCGACTCCTCTATGTTAAAAGTTCGCATGCCTCAGCTAGACTCCATTTCTCCTCCATTTTGTAGCCTCAGACTTGTGAATTACTTTGCTATCACCATTAACTCGTTCAGGTTTCGTCGCTTGCGGTTAGGAATGGTGGCTAGAAAACGATCAAAATATTGGATCTGTGGTGTCCTTGGGAAGTCGATTCCTGTACCTACCATTTCCAAGCCTCATGGGCTAAGGCAAAGCAGGTCCGGTTTGCACGGAGGGTTCGAAATCATTGTTTCAAATGAGGCGTATCGCACCTTCCGATTCGGTTGCAGCACTTGTGGAAGACCTGCTGCGAAGGCCACGATCAACCAGGCAACCGAATCGTCCTGTCATTGTTTGAATTTATTTTTCAATTATCCATTTTAAAATCGCTTTGACGAACTTAATGAGTATGCAAATGAGATCCGATAGTTTAATCCTTTAAACTATCAATTCGAAGCGAACGTTTTGAAAGTTCTAAATAGTTTATAAATGGAAAAGTTTCAACTACAAGCTAATGTTGCACTCATTCAAAAACAATATCATTATTACGNGTATAAGAGACAGTTTTACTCCAGTTTTCCCGAGTCCTTTTCGATCTATAAAAGTTTGCGGCTAGCGTGGTGGCTGCATGGTGAAGTATGTACGAACGCGAGAAGACATTTTTCCGCATGAAAATAAATAAGTCTGCAATAAACTTTCGACACTCACATATCAACATTTGCATCACGTTTTAAAGAAGTGCACAAGTAATACCAAATGTGATATTATTAATCTGGCGTTCAAGAAGCAAGGCCCGGCGTCGCACTGAATTACCCTTACGAGAGAAAAAACTGGAGTGTCTCCCACTCAACTTTCCCATTATAATCATAAGAAAAAGATCACAGCATTGCAATAGAATATGAGAAAAAAGAAAACAAAACTTCCTGAAAAGAAATAATAATATATTATAATTATCAAACGCGATTACGTATTAAAAAAATCAACCGATTTAAATATATTTCTTCTCACTACCGTATACAGTACACTGCGAACATATCTGCGTATTGATACAGATAGCATAAATTATCTATACACCTTAAACTCTTTTCAATTACCTTATAGGATGATCTAAATAGGGCGCCCACTAGATACATCAAAAAAGTTTTATGAAAATATGAGTTATCTCGGAAACGGTGAGACGTGCAGAAATGCGGTTTAGCAATGTGCACGCGGAGTGAACTAAAAATCAAAATGTTCATATTCATGTTTTCAAAATTTTGAATATTAAGAAACCAGAAATGGAGCGCCATGTCTGAATGACGTCGGTATGAGCTTACCAGAAATAGGCATCTATAGTCAAATCTGAAGTTTGGTTTGATTGTATCAGTTTGTTCATCAATTTTTAACATACATACTTATGTACTGTCATGAAATATACATTTCATCAATTAAAATCGGAATACTAGCTCGAGAAAAATGATCAAGAGTTTAAAGACAAGCTGTAGAAAGGGCAATGGGGGTGGTGCGAGACGCAGCCGGAATGACGCACCCTAAGACAGTTGCTGCTTCGGCATTTGAAGTGAAAAAACAGAGTTCTCGGAAAATTATGAATGGAGCGTGGTGAACGTGGTTTCCAAACAGAAATGTGTCGGTGCGAGGAAGAGCGCACGCACAACCAGTAGCGTTTATTTTAGGGAGTAAGACTAGAATTAATTAGGAAACGCGTGGGAAACCTTTTTTACCGAGGCGTGAGAACCGCGGCGGCAAATTTCAAACAGAGATACGGGTGAGCGTTGTCGCTCGCGAAGAAACGAAAAACAAACGTGACTAGGAGAATAGGAAGTACTAGCAAAATTCAACCAGGGTGAGAGTCTGAGGGTGCAGTTTCTGGGTGGCGCACTATTTACGGTAAACAAGGTAATAACAATTGTGAAAGTTGAAGAGGGTGAAATTCATAGTGGAAGGCGGCACGCGGAACAGACACAAAGGCGGTGCAATAGCATTAACAAGAGAAGACGTTTCCGAAAGATGGGATGATCTCAAGATAATGTGGGCGAATTACGATGCGCTCAAATAAAGGATTTCTTTTGGCGGTCTGCAAACAAGTTATCACAAAGGGAAGGCAGCGTATTGTGTTGGGGGACTGATCATTTACCCACGTCAATGTCAATTATTTGTATAACATGAATCGTGTGTATTTTGGGGGACTACAAGGGAAATGTGTGTTAGCAAGAGTAGAACAGTTATATTGTTAGAAATTTAGTAGTTTGTGATAAATAAACCATTTTTATTTATACGCCGCGCGTATCCTATACCCAAGTGTGTGTTTCTTGCAAATGAATGGGTACGAACCCCACCCAGTATCTAATTCCTTGTAGCGGTAATATTATCTATCACCCTACTCAGATTTATTGAGCTAATTAAAGAATAATGTAGCATCACGAGGTGATAAATGGTATTAACCGCTATACTCTTCAATTTATCATAATTCTTCATTAATTCCCTTTTATTATGTTACAATACATAAACATACACGACATTGGACAACGCCAAATTTTGAAAATAGTCGAACCTGGAGTCAATTTGAAAATATTTCTTTTTTCGACCGCTCACAATACTTTCCTTATATACTTTGTATAATTGGAAAGTAGAACTGTCAGTGTAATTGACCAAAAATAGCTGTAATTGTCAATTTGCCTTTCTGAGTATTGTGAGTTCGTATTTACTATATTAAACAAAATTGTGCTACATACCCTTAAAGGTTGCTACAAACCCTTCATTACCCATCATAAATTTTTTAAACTTGAACATCTCCAACCTTTCTTTAACGAATTAATGATTTTAAAATATAATTTAATATTTATTCAACAATTTTGGAATATTATGTGGCCCGCAAACCTAGTCTGTGGGTCCGCAAGGTATTGAAGACTTGACTATGTGGCCTGTGAGTGTGAAAAGGGTGCCGGCCTTCAACATAAAAGTCTTAGAAAAATTCCCTGGATGAACCATTAGGAGTCACGGATTTGCGTTTTTCTATTCGTCGCAATGTTTATGTTCCCAAGCAAATCTCGTCTTTTCCTCCGCGCGGAGAATCCATGTACAGCAAAGTTGTACAAATTCTTGCTCTTCTTTCACATACATTTTTCACATTAGTTGAATTGTATAATTTTTCTTCCGCGTCTTCCAAAAGTATTCTAGAGGGCTATATGTTGTATGATAAATATAATTGTTACAAGTTTATATTGTGCCAAAAATAACGTTCATGCGATTAGTAAAGATAATTAATGTGAGATAAAGTCGAAAATGATGCATAACGAATATTTATTTAGTTTTGTGAGAAGAATTCATTACAAGGAAAAAACTGTCTCGTCATTGGTAAAAAAAAGGGTAATCACCATAAGATACATATCATATTTGCTTATTAGAACATATTGCCCCATCCCTACCGAGTCATCACGAGATCTTGATAGATACATCATGTACTTTTTTATTAAGATTAATCATAGACACATGTGTCTCGACGGTTCTCTTTATCACCTACTTCTAATGATTTACCCGACCCTGTCCAAGAGGGTGCAGCAAACATTACTAATGCTTGTTAAATAGTCCTCAAGTATTTCGTATGTCTCCCTTTCATTCCTAAAAATAATCATGTTATTCACGTCTATGTCCTTTCTGTCCAGTATTTTCTTTAAGAGAACTTCTCTCTCTGTCTCTCTCTACTCCATTTAATTCACGGTACCAAATCAGTCTTTCATCTTCTTTACCCTTACTACTCACCAAAAAAGAGAAAAATGTTCGCAACCGTCTTCTTGTTTCTTCAAAATATGAGCAATGTGATGTGCAGTCTAGTGAAGTGAATAGAGACTAAGGGTATAGAAAATGCTCAGAGTGAATAGTAGTAGTGAAGTATAGTGACATGTAGTGAAGTGTTCATGATTGTTCACAGTATCCCTGTTTTGGTTTTATTTTTTATAGCTATAATTTTTTTAAATTTTATTATGGCAACTTTTTTTACGTGAAGGATATAGGAGGAGCAATGATATATGTGTGTATATTGAGCATGTTTGTACTTATGAGTGTATTTCTGTAACTGTTTGTGAGCGAAAATGTTTTTGTTAATGCATGTGAATGTACACACATGGATCTCGTGTAGATAATTAATTTTTTAAATCTAATTTCTTTCTAGCTGTAACCTTGTGTACTAATTTTCTAACAACTTTATACCGTGTGTGTGTATTTATAGATATTAGGGCAAGGATTTGTTTTTTAACCTGTTATTATTGTATTATGTACATTTTTATTATGTTTCTTTTTTCTTTCTGACACCGAGCATTGCTCACTTGCAGATTAATAAATTATTATTATTATTATTATTATATCATAATCTACTTTCCTATTCGCTTCAGATATTCCGCGAAGTTCCCATGTCCGGTTAAGAATTAATACATTGTTGGTTGGGATCGAATTTGCCACTTGGTCAAAACATTTGCTGAAGACTGTCTCGAGGATAGCTACATTGACACGGATAAAATGGAAGTTGCACGTCTGAATGTCCGTTATTTACTCGTGATCATTGTACTATTGAAGCAAGAACACCACGCAAAGAGACAACACCACCTAAGGAGCTGCTCTACTGCACCCAGGAGCGTCTCTTGGTTTACGGACTTACAGGCGGGATTTTCTGTGGATGAAGAATCTATGAAACTGCGTCGGCGCAGGTAGACAGTGGAAGCAAGTGATAGACGAGTCCTTTAAGATCAGATCTTAGTAGAGACCATCCTGAAATGCTCAGAAATGCAGAATTTCCGTAACACGTCTCTTGCGCGTATATTGTGTCAGGTATTCGGAGTGTTCCCTGTGAATGGCGCACGAGGGGCTGGCGCCCATTGCTTGCGTTTTCGATGGCGCAGTTGGCGCGCAATCCATGCGGTGGCTGTGCTAGGAGGCGCTATAGTACTCGCTGGAGCCTCCGCTGCAGATTTGGCACGAAATGGACTCACTTATCCTAACACGGGTGAGTTGCATCGATCAAGGGATAAAAATTCCATACGGAAGTCAGTCCCGATGAAGTTCTGTTTTCAAGTCACGTTGTTGTGTATGGTCGATACATAAGAAGGGAAAATTACTCATCCCTCAGACCTGGTGAAATATTAATGTATACTATGCATACTTCTAATAGCATCCCCTGTCATTTCTCATTCCAAATTATGAGTTGAGAAACACTTCGAGACAGGATGAAGGAAAGTTAGAAACTCCAGAATTTTTTAACTTCGGAAGGACTTAGATGACATTTAATAATTTGACTTATTTTATATGCGAAGAGAGATTGTATTACCCATAATTTCTTCTATCGAACATTTTGAACTATTCAGATCTCATAACTTCAACCTCGGAAAAATAGAAAAAATATAATAAAATAAAACACAAAATTAAAATTGAATTTTCCAACTAAAACGCTTCTAGTCTTCATAGTTTAAGAAGTTTCGACGCAATGCCTTAGGTGTTTCATGAGCAAGTTGTTGAGCTAACTCAGTTTCGTAAAGCAAATACCAGGAACACGAATATATATATATATATATATATATATATATATATATATATATATATATATATATTCTGCTGTCGAAGAGGACTCGTGTACGTGAAGCGTCACGTTAAATATAATCACCGAACTCACCAAATAATTCAACACCGTCGTTGAGAAATCCCACGTAGCATCAGCATCTGCCTACTGCTCTTATTTGGCGGCGAAGTTATGGCATCTTACACTTAACCACATAATGACACACATTATTGATTAAAATACAAACAATGGAAACACTAAAATATACAAAGGAAAATTAATAAAAGTAAATACCGTTACGGATTTTTGTACGAACGAGTACTTTTTCTACTCTAAGTCATTCAAAGAATTATATCAATAATGTTTGACCTTAAAAGAATTTTAAAAGAAAGTTTGTAGTCGCATGTCAGGGAGTTTCAATGTCAGCCGTATTTTATTTCAGTTAAATTGACTTAAATCCCGCTCAAACGTGTTGTTGATTTGGTAATTTAAATTCAAACACTGTGTCTCAGTCAAAACGATTTCCAGAAACAAATGAAATGTTTAAAAATGAGTTGCGTGTTACGGAGTTCTCTTATGGTGCGCAGCGGGTCTGGCGTTTTACGGTTCTGGTGCAGTAGCGCTGGCGCTGTTCCTGCGAGTAGCGATGCGGTGGCCCAAGTTGGCGCAGCGTTGGGCGAAAGTGGATTCAGCTTTATCTCTTCGTTATGGTCCTCCTCCCGCTCTGCGGTCCAACGCCCGCACACGCACTTCACTCGTCTTTGGCGTCGCTCTCGGTAAGATTCTTCACCATCGAATTTAGAAATAAGCATTAAAAAAAGTATTAAAAATCTTTAGGGTGACAACCTTCCCTTATAATTTCAGGACACTCACGATAATATACAGAATGGATAGTAAGAGGAAACACTTCAAACATCTCCCAAACGAATGAGATATCTAAAGTGTGTATTTCATTAATGTATTTCCGATCTCATACACCTACGTATTACAGGTTACTTACAGTATTACGTACGTACAAGGGCATAGCGGACAAAAACTCCATAGAGCGCCGTAACGCTTGAAATGCTTTAGCGCTGCACTGTCCAACTAGCGGTCCACGAAACTTCCTTACGCCCCGCGAGTTTACAGTACATATTAACCAAACGTTGGTGGGCACCAACGATCTGGTATAAATGCATGTTGTCAGAATTAATATTCGACGAGGCATGTCCGGTGAGAAGAAATTGAAATATGTGTTTGGAATTTTCTCGTCGTACTTTACAAGGTGAAAAAAAATTATAATTCTAATATTGAAAATATTAAAAAAAATAAAGAATCCCCTTTTTAATTTTTACAACCTGGATGGCAAATTACAGCCCTTTACAAATTTATTTATGGGAATGAAATATCGTGTTAAAAATAAACAAATATGACTCTTTAGTTTTATCGTCGGGCTACATTTTGCCAAACCCCATCCTGCCAGTCCGATCGATCGAAAATGCATAGAAAATGGCCCTCGGGCTAAGTTGGACAACGCTGATTTTGCAGGTTTTTGCCAACATATTAGCCCTTGTTGACGTAACTTAGGTTTTTGGCTCTGTCTCTATTGTTGATCCAGCAATCCAGTTGTACGAGTACATACATCGATGGTAGTGACATATCTTATTTATTTTCAGAGATATTGACACTTTTATTGATTTTTAGAATTAGTGTTTAGAACTGCTTTCAAGCACAAAGCTACAGCCTAAATGAAATTTGAATGATAAAAACACAGAAAACATTTACATATTCAGGATAAGGCCAATGTTTTCAATTCATATTACTCGTCGGTTTTTGGTAATTCCTCTATTAACGACAGTTTAAATTTCAAAAATAATTCTCATGTAAATAGTTTCGTTCTAAATACTAGAATGCTGCGACAGCGAATTTCTAAGATAAAGAATAAAAAATCAATCTGTCACGGCAAAATTCCAGAGGATTTACTTAAACTCGGTGGGGAAGCCATGATTCCATACCTAGCCAGGTTTTTTGATATTACATTAAATAATTCTTCATTACCACGGGACTGGAAAAAGGTTATAGTGGTACCAATTCACAAAGGAGGCGATCGCACTTTAGTTAGTAATTATTGACCAATTAGCTTAACCTCCGTAGTATGTAAACAGATGGCACATATTATTGCAGATTATTTGAAAAATACTTGGGAAAAAAATAATTTTCTACATTCTGCCCAACACAGTTTTAGATCTGGGTACTCGTGTGAAAGCCAACTTACTTCGGTTTGCCAGGACTCAGCTGAGTCACTTGACGAGGGGGAGGGGAGAACTGATGCAAAAGTTATTGATTTCTCAAAAGCGTTCGATTTGGTGCCACATGACCGTCTTCTTGCAAAAATCGCGAAGTCAGAAATTGATCTACGTGCTGTGAAATGGATTTGTGAATTTATCCGGGATCGCTCACAACAAATTAGAGTAGATGGGTGCTCCTCTAAAGAAATCGCGGTGACATCGGAGTACCACAGGGAAGCGTTTTCGATCCACTTCTTTTCCTTGCATATACTAACGATATATCAGACCACATTAATTCGATAGTGCGTTTATTTGCAGATGACTGTATTATGTATCGGAATATTGAAGAAGACAGGGACCGAAATATGTTACAAATCGATCTAAACGAATTGTGGAAATGGGCTGAGACGAATAAAATGAAAATAAACCCTCTAAAAAGTAAATATTTATGTTTTACCAGATCAAAAATAAAACCTGCTCTGAACTAGTCATTAAATCATCAGATTATTCCTGAAGTTTTATACTGTAAATACTTATGTGTTGTAATTTCTCGTGACTTATATTGGACTGAACATGTTAAATACACAACGCAGAAAGATTGGAGAGCGCTGAACTTTGTAAGGCGCTTACTTAGAAAAGGGAATTCGAAATCTAAAAGCTTGGCATACTCTTCATTAGTTCGACCTATACTGGAGTTCGGAGCCGCTTGCTGGGATCGGTATAGGGAGGGTCAGATCAATGAATTAGATCGGATGCAAAGAAAGGCCACGAATTTTGTTAGGGACAACACTCGTAATATTAATTTAGAGTGGGGCACACTTTCCAATCGAAGAAAGTTTGCGCGTCTTTGTGCCCTCTTTGAAGTCTACATGGGAGAACTTGCGTGGAAATCAGTGAACGCTAGGCTACACAAATCGAATTACATTAGTCGCGGCGACCACAAGCGAAATAAAATGTAGGAAACAGAAAACGGATATTGGCAAATTCTCCTTTGTGAATACAATCATTGTAGACTGGAATAACTTACCTGCAGCAAACTTACCGAAAAGGATAAAATGTTTCCACAGCCGTCTTCTTGCTTTGTTGAAATAGGAACATATGTGAAGTGCAATGAAGTGTCGTGAGGTTATTGGAATAGGTATAGAAAATTGTATATAAAATACTCAGAGTGAAAGTAGTTAAGTGTAGTGATGTGTAGTGAAGTGTACATGATTACTCTCAGCAACTCTTTTTCGGTTTTATTTTTTTAAGTTAAAAATTCTTTTATTTATGTTATAGCAATTACTTTTATGCTAAGGGTATAGGAGGAGTAATGACATATGTGTGTATATTGAGCGTGTTTGATCGTATGAGTGTGTTTCTGTAACTGTTTGCAAGCGAAAATGTGTTTGTGTATGTATGTGAATATACACACATATGAGCCTCATGTAAATAATTAATTTCTTAAATCTAATTTCTTTTTCGTTGTACCATATGTAATAATTTTCTAGGCATTTTATTCCGTTTGTGTATGTATTTTATAGATATTTTTATAGATGTTGATGATTTGTTTTTTAACTACGTATTATTTTATCATGTATGTATTATTTTATATCTGCCACCGAGAAATGCTCACGCAGAGTAATAAATTATTATTATTATTATTATTATTACTATTATTATTATTATTATTATTATATTTCTGAATTTAATGAATGAGACGGATGTGATCCTTTTCACGCCGAGGAGAGTTTTTCCAGCTTTGAAAAATTGAACGACGAGAATTTTCAAAATCATTCATTATAATCGGAAATGTTCAAATATTAGCGACTCTTTGACACTGCAGTTGATCGTTCAAATTGAATACATGTTATAGCATTGTATTCTTCTTTTCTTGGGACTTAAAACATCACTTAAAAACCGAGAGTATTATCATTTACAAAATAAATAAAAGTGTTAATATCTGTGCAGATAAGAAAGCAACTAATCATCTGAAATTTTACTGACTCATATTGTATAGAAATTTAAGAACTCCTAAAATCAGATAGTCTACCATGTGAGTGAAAATTAAAATTTTCAGAACTATTGTGAAGAAAACGTGTTCAGCGTATCTAAAAGTACAAATTTGGCAATGATGCTAAATACAATTACATGGAATATGTACTTGCTTTATATTTAATCTGAATTTGAAATTCCTTTTATTGACAGACTCATACTCTAACCAAACCACTTTCCCTTCGTAATCATTACCTCCCGACGCCCTGGGTAACCCCGAGCGTCCCCGATGTACCAGGTGAGACTAAAAAGTAAAGGGACTTGACTTTTAGAATTTTAAAATTACACTCTCCAGCTCCAGAAGAGGGTAGGAAGTCTTGTTCGATATGTGTACTCAACTTTGGCACGGTTGTGTACATTAATTCTGTACCCCCATCCTGGCCCGGGTTTTGCTCCGGTTTTCCTTCGGGTAGAGGCGGATTTCTTATACAGGTTCTCTAGGTTTTGTCTAGGGGTATGTTTATTGTAACAATAATTCGTGAATTTAGTGTTATTTCAATTTTTATGATTTTTAAACACTATACTCGGAATACTCTATAGTTCCATAATAATTTGTACATGTAATTTTTTTGCAATAAATTACAAAAATATTGACATTCTATTTTTATAACTCTCAGCTAACTTTTTATCTTATCTAGGAACTTTTGCTGAAATTTTTGAATCCGCCTCTGCCTCAGGGCCCATGATCGGAATTGATGGGATGGTCGCTTGCTTGCTTCCGGAGAGTAAATTAGTTTATTATCCTCCACGTGGTCATACGCAGTTTGTACTTTTTCTGACAATAAATTTATTATCATTTGAAAGAGTTTTTGAAAAATTGAACGCATATTTTCTGTTCTTTATATGATGTTTTCGAGATGCTCAATATTTTCTTGAAAGGCTACAGCACCATCTATGTTCAGGATACATTTACGTAATTTCTTCTCTGTTATCTGAATCTACAATAAAAAATAGAAGTTTCTGTTTAAGATTTCAGTCACCCTCTCCCCCTCTTCAAAAGGAAGGAAGGTGTCCAGTTTTACACAAGTGAATGGACCCGTTTAAAACGTTAACTTTTTGTTGTCTAAAATTATTTTTCTACGATGCTTAGTTTTTTGGACATTTTTAAGTGTTTATTACAATGAACCAGTCTGTATAAGAGACAAACAATTAGCTCTGTTTCTGACTGTTGTTTGTTATTTTCTCTAGTGGAACATCTTTTGGCGAATGCGACGGGTGCGCGCAAAGCATGGCGTTGCGCTGGTGGCAACGGGGCAAGGTGGTTGCGTGCTTACACCCTCAACGCTTTCCACTACGTGTTCCGTGAAGTGTCTTATTCGCCGCCGCTGGCTTTGCTACTCCTCTACATAAACGTCGTCGACACGTTTGTGTGGAACTTCTCCGACCTTTTCTTGATGCAGGTAGCGGCAGCTATTGTAGCGCGTTTCCGACAACTGAACGCGCGCCTCAGAGACAAGCACGGACAGGTACAAATTCACACGTACGTCGGTATTAGTTCCATTCGTATTCCCTCATATGTAATTCCTAATCGCATACATCTCTGCTGTATTTGTTGGCTCTCCTAAGTGATATATTTATTACAAAGTAAATTCATAGATCATTTACGTTTAAAACGTTTTTTTTTTTGGCATTACACCCTGTTAAATTATAATTTACTTGTTGTCAAACTACACTTTACGTATATGGAACGCACAATGTACTCGTTCCATTTTTACACCTAACTTGTCCAAATTTCTTTTACTGACAGAATATCGAACACGACAAAATTT
This sequence comes from Laupala kohalensis, assembly GCA_002313205.1. NCBI lineage: Eukaryota > Metazoa > Arthropoda > Insecta > Orthoptera > Trigonidiidae > Laupala > Laupala kohalensis. The sequence goes on along the minus strand of NNCF01125965.1, from coordinate 245,934 downwards.
ACAAGAAATATTTCATGCAGGTGCAATGCTGGTCATTTGAGAGATGTCTATTAGAAGGTAGCATGAGACCAACACGGTCATAAGTCGGCTATTTTATCTAAGTGAAAAATTTCAATCCTCACAGTGAAAGACAATAAAATGTTCGTGAAAATCTGAAAAATATCGATAGCACTGAATAGCCACTGGGGAAATATTAATAACACTGATACTGGCTGAAATGACCGAATCTTTGACAAAAATAATATGATTTCCTTCGTTATGTTTACGGAAATCTGGATACTTAATAATACTTACGTGATACTAATCTGCGTAAACAGACAGGAAGGATTCTTCCGAACAATGAGATTTTGGATCCTGCGATGTGATGTTGCAAATTTTGAGCAAATTTTCTGTACCCATGGACGAACAGAAGCTGCGTATCTAGGCTTGCCGAAATTTTTATATGCCGAGGATATATTTCTACCGTTTGCTGTATTTATATTTACTTTTCTTTAGCTTAACCACTTCATATAGATAGTTATACTATTATGTAAAGAGAAATAGATGGAATATTTAAAATTTTACTGTACAATGAAAGGTTTATAATAGGAACGATCCATTGAGGGAGACATGGGTCTCAAAAGTTTTGGAACAACTTGTGAAAAGATTGCAACAAGATTGTAACTAAAATCTCATTCGTGAGATGATTGAAGCGTTGGTTTAGAATCTTAGGTTCTATCCCTGATGGGAGCATGATAGTTCGTTAAAAAATATGACATTATAATTGTCACGAAGCTTAATCTCGCTTCACTTCGTTAAGGATTANTATAATTGTCACGAAGCTTAATCTCGCTTCACTTCGTTAAGGATTATATTATTCATTCAACAAACGTACACTGTGGAAGCATCGTCAACGGTCAGGTGAAAATTGCGACGGACCGGGACTCGAACCCGCGACTTCCAGGCCTCATGTGTGCTCTGGTCCCGGGTTCGAGTCTCGGTCCATCGCAATTTCACCTGGCCGTTGACGATGCAAACACTCCTCCGCGAGTAGGTACTCGGAAGTTGTGAATTAAAAGTGCACTGTGGAAGTTGGCGTAATAATACATTAGCATAAATTGTAAATTTCCATGTTAACGTATGACAAATTTTCACATAGATTAAAGATTCAATTTGTTAAAGGAATTATGAGCAAAGCCGCGGGGACACAGTATTACATTTATGGCAAATTAAAACTGAATACTGATAACGAAATATATGCCTTTCATTGCGTCCACGGTTCAGTTGGCCCACTGATTTAGAGACCCCTGTTTTAGAGGTAACGTTGTTTTTATGGATTATAAAGAATATGTAGCAGGAATAATTATGGAAAATCTCCAAATTTATGTAATGTTAATGCATGTTATGAGTGTAATGTATTATGCTTCTGCTGAATGGGTAACACGATACACGCTGCATAATACATTTATGGGGATTTAAGAAATTATATTAAAAAAATCGCAATACCATGCGTTTTCAACAAGTACAGCAGAGTGTTCATCAAGTTATATGTACTGCTACTATAGTACTACTGTAAAATATTGGAACATGTATTTTTTTATTAATTGACAATTTCGATGATTCACATTGTAATAAAAAATGAAATTAAAAAATGAGACCAAACATCCATAGATTTAGTATTTATATTGTCACTTTTGGTAGACTATAATAATATTTTGCCCAGGCATTATTTGCCTGACAGTAAAGAAAATATTCCCATGAGATAGTAGGATTATTGATAATCTCACATACAAAATTTTCCTTAAAATGTACGTACACTTAACATCATGAAAGAGATCGCCTTCTACACACAGAAAATTATAGTACTCGCTACATAGGTATGTGGAAAAAAAGTTTCACTGGTTTTGAGGGTTCACTGGTTTTCATTGGTTTATGAAACATCTAGAATAAATTTCAGTTTTATTGCATCCTCAGAGTAGATATATCAAAGTCATACAGAAAGCAATATTTTGTGTAAAAGTTTTCTTCATTTGTTTGGCCAGATGCAGTCCACTAATACCACGATAATTGTATCTACAAGTGTAGATTGATCAATATCAACAAAATTATGAATCATCATATTTTTTATATTTAAAAAGGAGAAATTACAAAATTTTGTTATTCATTAAACATTTTATACGATACTGTAGAGAACTTTTGTCTAACAATATGAGTATGCGAATAAACGGCGTTGTCCTGACTGTCTCATTCATCAATGCAAAGAAAAATCTATTGGAAATAGAAATTTTAAATTTTGATAGGTCATTGGTGTTATATTGTATACGGTCACTAAGAAAGGAGTTTTCGAAATTTCAATTTTAAGGAGGTGAATGAGCGCAAAGTATTGGTTTTCAACATTTCGCTATTTTTCCTTTATCTGAAAAACTAAATAAGATATTATTCTGGTTTATATTTGAAAACATTGATAATTTAAATACCTCGAGACAAATTTTTAGGGTTTTTGACATTTTGTTCGTGGAACCAAAGGGATACAAATATTTCCCGATTTTTATCGTTATAGCAAATAGCATGTTGTTTTCTCACTATATCTCACCACCTAATCGAGATGTTATTTGTACGTAAATATTGTTAAGTCAAATATCTAAACAAAATTCTCAGAGTTTTCGATATTCCTCGTTTGAATGTGGATAAAGGGTTGATAATATTTGGCGCGTTTTCCAGAATGACATTCATCGAAATAGGGAGAATGCGAAATTTAAATTTTGACGGGATGTTGCCTTCGTGTTGAAGAGGGTCAATGAAAAAGGATTTTTCAAAATTTCTATTATAAAGGTATGAGTTAGAGATAAATTTTTTTTCTTCAAATTTTCAGTAATTTTATGATCTAATTAAGATAATATCACAATTTTTGCATGTACCCGTGCAATTTTTGTCTACACCAAGTTGTGATTAAGTGTACGTTATAGAGAAAATTACAGCACGTGTGAAGCTGGGAAGGGTCAGCTAGTATATCTACATGTCAAGCATTTGAATGAAACATGTGAACCGTAAAATATTCATCAGAAGACTCTCTCTCTATCTCTCTGTGAGAAAAGAATAATTATAATGCCGGAAATCTTCACGATGATATACTTAGCATAACATGATTATGTATAATCTCAACTCAGTTGCAATATCACATCACGCCACAAGTCATCGTTTCGTAGGATTTTTAGTAGGCGTATTATCTATCTGGAGCAAAGATTTCAACACGTAACATGACATTGAAAGATTGTCCCTGCAGTATTTAAAATCTTCATCATTATCCAAATGTTTCAAGTATTGAGGAGTTACTTAATTTTATCCAAACAATAGAAAATATATTGGAGAAGAAACATTCATGAGTAATTATGATAATAAAGGACATAATTTTATTCTATATCCTTTTGTTAATATATTCAATATTCAGTTGAAATCGATATTCAACACGTGTTGGCGTTGCAAGATTAAAACCCAGAAAATTTGTTTTATTTAAGTACGTGTTACGTCGTGCAAACACATTTACGCAAGTACATAATTAGAGATTATAAATGATTTATAAATCACCGTGAAATACATAACTGGACAAATACTTTATAAAATAGGTTTCTGAGGATGAGCTACTTTCGAATTGAGCAATGAAACAATGAAGCGATGGAATGTTTTATAATTTGACAAAACGACACGAAGACAAAATTTCACTGCTTCGGAAATGCCTGATGCGACGAACTCTTTAAACAGAATTTAGGACAGTCGTTTCATTAGGTAGATCAAATTGTTTTAGAGATCGTGAAAATGAATCACAAAAATATATCAAATTAAGAGAATGGAGAAACATAATTGAGAAGTTATATAAAAGAGAAAACAGGAATATTCAATGTGAATGAACATGAGCATTATTTCGATAACTTTATTCACAAATAATGAAAGAAATGATTTCTTGTAAAATTAGTGAATGTATTTTCGATTGAAGTACGTATATGTTATGCATATATTTCTCCATACGGCTACACGTGCAGAAGTTATTTGACAACTAAGATCTGATAAATCGGTCCTGAAATCACCCACATTACAAAGTTTAGTAAAACATTTTGGTTCACAGTCTAGAAACTTTACTGTAGGACAATATGAGGTAGCAAGATTACTTCCTGACATACGTCAGTTTTCACTCGTTTACGTAACTAATAATTTTTTCCCATATTAATAGTTTGAATGAATGAAAAGTGAAGAGAAGAACGTTAATATTCTCTTTCATATGCGCCGTGTCATTTACTGCTTCATCGCGACGTGAGAACATCAGGTGTTGACGTTAATTGCGTACGCCGCATCACAAGTGTCTTCTTTTGCTTCATTTACCACAAATTGTTCTACGAGCAAATCGAGTCTCCTTTAATGACAAAGCAACATCATCAAAAAGCTATTATTCGTTTCTCGCTAGTCCCTTGACCTTAGACCGTTATATTGTTTTTGGGAATCCTTTTGTGGAAGATTAAGAAAACAGTATCTTTTTTTCTATTATTGGATTTCGGAGCATGAAGAATGCGGATATTAAAAAGTTTCTCTTATTTAAACCATAATTAAATTTTATAAGAAAAACAAATTATTGAGGGTCCACATTGTGGCGCCAATTGTAACATTCTTAATTGCGAAGGGTAGCCATTTTGTAGTAAATTTGAGTTTTGACAGAAGAATAAACAAATGAAAGCGACATCTTACGTAAGTGGCCCACTCGGCGTGGTAGTGATTGATGTCTAGGTGTCATATGGCTACAATTTTATAGATAAGGAAATGGGTTTGACCGGTTTATTAGCGTGAAACACACTTTCATCGTTCTCAAAGGAAACACTTTTGTCATAAAAATTTAGTATAATTATATCGAAACAAATACATAAACACTATGCTTATAACTGATCCCCTTTCAACATTACCTTAAAATACAGATACAACATGCCACTAATCACTTCTACATTACAAACATCAAACTACCACTGAATGTACATAATTAATAACGGATCCGGTCCGTTCAAACACTGATTCAAGCTGAAAGCTCATTGGACCTTGTAACTGTTTATAAATGTTAAAGTCCGTCCAATCAGATCGGAGCACAGCCGCAACCAATGGGATTGCTTATTGCCGCAACTAATGTATTACCAATTGTTTTTGCAATACACTTTAACACAACTCAACCATCCAATCATACATTGCTTTCAAAATGGAGAGTCGTCATTGACTCATCGAAAATGGTTACCTTTAGTAATTGCGAATCGGTGTCAGTCGTCATCTGAAGGAGAAGTTGCAGAGGCGGAGCTACGAAGATGGGACATCTACGGAGTCGTCTCATTGGCGTTTTAAATTACAGCAAATGCCCAATCATGTGCCCTCATTGGCCCTCGTCTCGTGAAGTGGCCTCGTAGATTCCAGCAAGGCCTCCCTCATGTTCACCGGCATCGATCGCGTATCGGTTAACTCGATAACTTAATCAATAACATGAGTGTCTCGAAGTAGAACTTCTCGATGAATTTAAATACTTTGCACGAGCTGATAATTGTTATCAGAGATAGTTGTCATCAAGTTGTAGTAGTCGGGTATCGACTTTAACAATGAAAGCAAACTTGATGAAAATCGATTGGACTTCTCGCGATCTCCGATATCTCTGGTATTCTCGTAATAAATGAATAATAATCATGAATGCTTTTAGCGTATCCGTTTAAATATTCTCATCCTTTCTTCTTCTACCAAGCACAGTCAGTTTGACTCCGCCCATCTCATACGTCTTTTTATCCAATAATCCGTAAAAGTGTCTCTCATGTGATCTCCCACGGTTGGTTATGATTCTGTGTCGTTGTCATCTCGATCAGCTTATCACTGACCGTCCTATAATAATATGATGCCTCGCCTCGTGATGTCCTGTTCTCGCTGACAGTAGTCTGGTTAATTTCAAAAAATTGAGGTCACCCATTCTACACAAAAGGTCTTTCAATCGGCCAGACAGCCATCGCTTCCCACGTCATCGCAGCAAACTTTATGAAATTTTACATTCGCCAGACGCTGTTGACGGCGCTTAAGCAGTGACCAGGCGCTCGCACGAAGAAGGGCCGTCCCCCCTTCCACCTCCTTTGTTATATTCGGCAGAAGCCAGACCTTTCCCAAGCTCGTCGAAACTTGTTTCTCTGTTCAAGGCGTCTTTTCGCGCTAACCCTTGGACCCGCGAATATTTATTCTTTTCAATTTGCAGATTTAGGTTTTCTCTTTAAGGAAACTTGATGAACTTAAATGTAACTTATATTCTGTATGGCAATATGAACGTTCACATTTACTTAGCGTTGCTATTTCATTTGCAAGCTTATTAGAAGAATCAAGCATTTATTGGATTATTGTCCTAAATAATATCGTTCGTCAGAATAATTTGAAATAATTGTACATAACGGGCTCTTCATTGTTATGATACTGTTCGTCCAAGGACAGATGAACAATTTTCACTGTAAATACAGAACTGAATTGATCTGTGAAAACAATACTTACAAATAAAAATATAGTTTACAGGATATGAAAAATTTAAAACTAATTGTTTTATAAAATTAATGTACAACTTAATCTCATATCTGATGTAAATCCTTACTGAACAAATGTTCATATCACTTCACTACACTATTACTTTAAAACCCCTACCTACTACCCTTAAAACTCTTAGGCCAATTCCTTTAAACATTTCTTTCTTGTAAATGTCCCTATTCCCCTACATATCCACACCTTTTGCTCAGGATTAAAGGGTACAGATATATTTCCCTTAACCTCCCTTCTCAGTGGGTATTGAGATATGTTGACTAGGCTGCTCGATAGATTGGAACTAAAGGATTTATTTTTCGAATCCAGGTCTTAACAATTCATCGACAGCTTCCAACATCTCTAGAAGCCATTACCGAGGCACTTACATCACTTTCAAATTGTCAAATTTAGGATGAGTATTCCGTCCACGCTCAATGACGTGAAGTCATAATTATGTTCATTCCTACAGAAGGAAAATATGCAAGTCATTAGAATCTCCTCCTACTTTGGTCGTTTGAATCACGGAATATGTAGTCGACCATCAGAATATGTGAATTCTGAAACAAGTTCAACACTGAACCAGGTTGTACCTTTGAGATCTGAGATCATGGCATGTCTGATTTCATTACGTACAAGGAGAACACTATGTGACCTTTTATTTTGTCTTTGAAAAGTCCCTTGCAACTATATTTTCCAAGGTCATAACGGTGAAAACGGTTAAATAACTATCTTCTATATTAATAATCTGAATAATTGTGACAATCAGTTGGAAAAATGAAGTGTTGGATATTATTTTCCCATAGGTACTTGCATCAGAAGAGTGGCGGGCATTACGTGAGGACTATAGCAGTCTAGCCAGCCTCACTCGCCTCACCGATGGAGTACTCAACGGGCTCATCTTCTTCGCCTTCGCTAACAACCTCTATTTTATCTGCCTTCAGCTGTTCCGCAGCGTAAGGTAAGTTGGAATGAAATACGTAACCACGCGGATCACTCCTACTGGTTCACGACCTGTAAATCATACATCTTTTATATAGTTACAAAATATCTCAGCATGAATAATAGCACAATGCAATGCAGTTGTAAAACGAAACCGCGGCAATTTTACTTTCCTGTGATTTTATATAATTCTGTCGTGATAGTGGTGAACACTAAACAAACCCACATCTGACACAAGATGTCGAGATGGAGGTGGGTTGGGGACTCACCACCTTACAACGGGGCGCCTACTACTGTCCTTGACGGCTAGATACTTATTTTTAAACTTATTGCGGTCTGAAGGGAAGGACAAGGAAGAACTCGATTCATTCAACTCCCAATATTCATGAAGTCATTTATCCACATTTAGGAACTTACGTCTCAGCTCCTCTGCTGCAACAGTGGACGTCATCAGTCGTTGTCGATCTGAGCGACAAGGATGACCCTATGATTGGATTCGAAGGAGGTAAAGAGGGAAGGTTAAGGGATCCAACCAAACCCCAGAAGGTGCCTTATGTTGACTGAGAGGAAGGTACTGAGGCTTCTCCGAACATAGAGTTTCACTGCACTGAGTTTCATTAGACAACGAAAATTAATACTGCGGATTAGGGCTGTGAAATTTTGAAGTGGGGTACTTGAAAGGTATCTCATAAATAATGTGAAGTCAAAACTTGTGCTTTCCAACAAATAAAGATGCAGGACAAAAACATTTAAAAAAATATGGACTATGAAATTTCTTCATAGATTAATGGGTAGAACTTCGAAAATTAGCTCACGCGTTCTAGTGGGTACGCCTAAGTAATTTTTGTTTGAAAATTAGATTTTGATAATTTTTATTGAGCATTAAACACATACAACAGAGAGCACTCAGATCTCAAAACAGGGGTTACCCGGCAAGTTTTAGAGAAGTTTAGATTATTTGCTCCTTAATGATTTTGAGAACGCTGATTACGAATTTCCACTTTGTCGAGAAAGTTCTGGAATTACGAAGAACCCCCCCCCCCTGATATTTCATGATATATTTTAAGGGTCTTTTGGTCTTGCACCTAAAATTTTGGAAAGGGTAAGATTTAACTTCAAATTATTTCTGAGGAACCTTTCAAGTACCCTACTTTGAAATTTCACGGTCCTAGCATGCGAATATCAATTTTTGAACATTTTGAGCGTAAATGCAACAAAGTGTACAGAGTCTCAGCGAGGACTCTCTCGCGAGTTCGCTGTGACTCTCGCTTTTATATAGTTTTTTGCCGACTGTGTAGATTGCTTCTACTGTTTCTTCTACTCGTATAAACAGTTCGAAACGCGACCGACCCTGCCTGCTTGCTTGCCACAGTTCTTACATTGCTTATTATTGAATTCAATTATTTATTATTTTATTCTGAACGTAAATAATTTTAGTAAACCAATAAAACATCTACCATGTACATTTCAATATTCATTTCGCATTTTGGTTTAGTTCAAGAGAGTGTGAACGAATTTGCGAGATTTATTAGTTCATTATTTTGAAATTGCACGAATTGTAAATTCTAATGATGACATATTTACATATAGCATTCAAATATTTCAGGTGAATAGTAGTTATCATTTAAGTATACAATATTGTCTCATCTTAGAGACTATTTTTTATATTTTCGAGAATATTATGCATGTTTGGGGTTATCTAAAAACTTGTTGCAGAACTTCCGAAAAGTAAGTTGTCATCTAAGTAGACATGCGGAATTTACAACTATTTTTTGACAATAAATGATTTATTTAAAATTAATTTAATTGACGACTCTTTATACAGACTTTATATTGAGTACTTAACAAACACAACATTTCGACCTTTCCTCAAGTCATCCTCAGGTAATAAACACGAATCATAACTACATTATGTTCGTAAAATACTGAATATGTTTCAATGAAGGTCATCGGATAAATTTCTTTTAAACATAATTGTAGACGTTAATAATATAATAAACTATTTATTTATAAATACACCTCTTTATTTAAAAATACTAAAATATATACTTATATTTATCGAAGGAAATGAACAATTAGAACTGATTGAAAATGCAACGTCAGTATAGATATTATTAATACGAAATTTGGGGTTATTGTTAAGAAGAAAATAAATTACATGAAATATGACATTACACCTACATGCGTTGCCTTAAGTTTAGCAGAGTATTAAATTGCATGAGTTATATTACGTTCTTTCCTTGAGGCGCTGAAAACTTTACTATATTGTTTGCGTGGCACTATGCACGTTTCTAGTACGTTTTTCAACTGTTCAGTAACGTATTTCTTTACTATTGCATCACTGCTATGAATATGAAACAAGTGTTTGTTTGTGTTGGGTGATATGTGTAGGACAACACACATGAATATTAAACAGTCAAGGCTACTGAAACTCTAAGTGCGAAATACAGTTGTCGTCATTCAAATTTGGAAATAGAATCAAACTGCAGAGTCGAGTAGGAATAAGTTACAAAGTTTCTTATAATGTTGCATTTATTGAGTCGTACCTTTCGTAGAAAGCGTTGGTTGAGGAGGCGCTGTCCATCTGGACGCTTTCGATAGATCGGGCTGACCCGTTTTGGGGTTTGACAAAATGATTTCCGACTAATGTTGTATTTATTTATTTGTTACGCGATATTTTTTATTCTCATTGACGAATTTGTTTTATTTCAAGATGGAAAAATTAAATAGTCTATTTCTTTATTTTTTTAAAGTATTTTTAATATTTACTTCTACAATAATGTTTTCATATAGTAATGTGTGACGGGGTAATACCGAACAAAAGTTTCTATTTTCTCTCACCAAACACGCCGCGTTAAATACTATTCTGATAGCACAGAATTATAACACAAAGTTGTGCCCCCACCGTTTGGTGAAAAATTTGGTGTAAATATACCGTAACTCGCGGGTCGTAATAACATTTCACGGATCGCTAGTTTCACAGCGCTGGGTTAAGATTTTTTTCCTAAACAATTTTATTTAGCATCGAAAAATAAATCATTTCTTAGTATACAATCAAATCATTTTTTCTTCAACAATGTTTTTAAGTCGAGGAGCTCACTACTTTTTGTAATGTCACTGTCAGAAGGAGTCTGACTGTGGCTGGGAGAAAGTGTGCTTTGATATCTGTGTGTAGTGTTCTGATACGTCATTAAAATAAGTACTATCGGTTAACTTTGAACACTTGAAGAAACATATAAGACATTTCATTTATCAAGTAACATACACACATGAGCATATTCAAGGATATAGCACGGTGGGACACTGCCCCCTAAACAAATGCACAAAATGGAAATTTAAAAAGACGTGAAAATAGAATAGAAATTACGATCATTTTGAATTTCTAGGTACAATTCATACATCTGGTCAAAAAATTCACATGCGAAGCGAATATTCATTTTGTTAATTCGCAATATGTAATTGAAAATAAAACATGAAGTCCTACTGTAAATACGCCTGTAGAAACTACATTATAATAATATAAACGACCTTATTTGTTATCACGATTTATTATCACTTAACATTAATACAATTTTCACAACGTAGGTCCTACAATGGTCCATCATTTGGTAACAGTTGCATAAAAATCAGAGAAACAAAGTTCCTCGTCAGACACCACACAAAAGTGTGGGAACTGATCAATAAGCTGAAAATGGTGTCTGCAGACAATACGCATTCTAGAACCTTCCTTAACGGTTTGTGACGCGATTGGAGGGATAAGACGTTTTACTTTGTCCTCTAATAGGATAAGATTCTGCCTCCTCATCCTTTGGCCACAAGCCTGCATGACTTCGCCCTTCCCCATATAAAATAAAAGCGAAATCTAGAACTACTTGCAGTTATTTTGAAGATTCATAACTATATTTTGATTGTGTTATTCAGAATATATTCAGTACATGACAGAATTTTTAAATTAACCTTTTTATGATCTCTGATATTAAATGAAATACTTATGTGTTATTCATTGACGTAATATACAGCGTCGGTCGTGATACTACATACTTTGGATATTTTTGTCATTCCCTTGCAACTACCAACTTGCCATGAACATCGGAATGATTGATTATAATGGATTCCGCTGAGCGGTAGAGCGTGGGTTCAAACCCTGCTCGACTGAACTAGGTGAGGTTTTCAGCTGGTGTTTCCCTCACCCACTTCAGACAAATGTCGGTTCGGTACCATACGTTCCCTGGCAACCCAAAATTTGTCCTTCCCAATTCTCTTACCAAAGTCCAATGGTTAGGTGGAAGAGCAGGTCTCATGGCCTGAACCTCGCCAACAGGCATAAATAAATATAAATAATTATAGTAGTTTGATTCCTACATAAATGTGTCAGCAGTGAAACCAAAATTCTCGGCGTGTAGGTTAGGGATCTTGATTACCTATATATCTGTTACATGTTTTACCTATAACTAACTAATCCTCAGCATCACCAGGGAGTTTTTGTTGTAGGTCTACCATTTTAGTGCCGACACGTTTACATAAAAAACTATGATATTGATTGTATGGTCAAGTAAAAATTCGAATCATTTCACCCTAGGTCTCTCCCTTAAAATCGGAACGTCTAAAAATCCGTTCTAAGTAAGTTTTCACGATTTGAAGTATCTACCTCGCATTTCTCTGCGTTGGTGAATGAGCAAGTCATTCTGGACAACAACGCTTATCTATCTCATCACATTTCATTTTTTACTCGTCTTTATTGATTTATTTGCGCTATCTCCCTATACTATAACTGACATCATTCTGAGCTACTGACTCATTGATTCTTTAATCAACCCCAAGAAAAAATAAAGAAGGAAATTGAAATTGTGACGGGATACTACTTTTAAATTGTGCAGTAAGTTAGAATTCTTCGAAGTACAAATTCAAATAGAAATTATATTGAATATATTTTTTCAGTATCTTTGATCTTACACTTTAAATAATTAAGATATCACCGCGTTTGTTTGTATTTTTGTTAACATTAAACACAGGGTGGTACGCATAATAACAACAATAGAAACTTACATGCGAAGCTGGATTAGGCCGGCTATTATCTGTGTTACGTAATATTCCTTTCCTCAAAAAAACGATGTGATTAAATAAAATAGATCATAAAACTTAAGAATATTTCTTACCAAGGAATAAAGATAATTCTTTGAGAGTGTATGCCAGGGCACAGTATCCACAGCCCATGGCACTGCTGGGGCTTGACGACACAAAGCTTAAACACAAGAAGCGAATCGGTGCGACCTCGCGCAAAGGGAACGCCCGAATCAAAACCACTCGGGACGCGCGAACTCGGGACGCACTCAGTGGACGGAGTCACAATACAATTTTTGTGTTTCAATTGGAGGGTTCCGATCATGTCGCTTTGCTAAGCGTGAATACGCTTCTTGTGAACGTCCAACCTAAAGGCGGCTCCAGACATCGCCATCCGGCGAATCCCGAGCGACCACTCGCCGAATAGCGAATCATGTGGATGGGTTGCTTGCTCTTTGCTGCACGACGCATTGATTTTGCTATGAATTACATTTTGTTGTTTAAGAATTTGATGTTTTTCTTCTTTTCCATACAAAGTATTTAACATTTGAAACTGGTGGAACTGAAAAACTTGTGACTGATAATGTCGGCTTAGCAGTCATTAAAGGGAATGACCGTTACCGTTAACTATTGTAATGACCTTAATGTGATGCTCTGGTTTTGCGTACAACACATGAAAAAAGTGAGAAAAAGTGCGCGTGCTAACAATGCGCAACACGAACGTTAGGGTTGGTGCAGAGGGTGGGGGTGAGGGTGTCTGGTCAAATCTCACCCTTTGCGCTCACAGAATACATGACTGCTCTGCAACACACAGACATGGATTCTTTATCCACAAGAATTATAGTCGCATTTTGCTTTGTTTGTAATATTTACCTGTCTTGAAATAACAAAACTACTGTATCTCCCTAGGATCCGTTTTTGCACCATGTCCAAATACTATTAAACGAGCAATAATTGTAAAAATATTTCTATTTTTGTTCTCGGGAACTACAATGAAATTGTGTTCCGCAGCTTGGTACACGACTGGGGTATTTTGTATTTCTACACTTCCTTCGGCTACTGCATAGCGCGCACCGCTGCAGTACTCTTCTTAGCTGCCGAGGTGCAAGTGGAAGCCCATCGACCGCGCGCTGCGCTCTTCGCGGTTCCAGCGCACACTTGGGGCATCGAGGTGAGTTCAACATATCAAAGTCTAACTGACACCGCAACAGGCGCCGAAGATGCCCAAGGGGTTCATGGGGTGTAGAGATCCGCAATTAATATGTCTCGGCACTAGGAAGAGGAGATGTAACCAGCATCTCACTCCGGCCGGTTTCACACAGGACTCGGCACTCATTTTTCTATCTGAGTAGGTTCTGGGAATTAGTATGAATATTGACGTGTAATAAAACTCCCCTCCCCAGAGGGGATCGAACCCGGCCAACTAGCCAGCTACTCAGTTCAACATGTTCAATTCAGTACAACATTAATCATTTGAATTTACCCTCTCTGCTGGTACTTTTCTTTATTATCGAAATCAATTTTTCTTCCTTTTATCAGGTTTCTGATGATCCTACTCTGTTTTTCCTCCAGTTTTCCTTCGTGTTGAGGTAGTTTTTCTAAATGGCTACCCCAGGATCTGGACCAAGGAAGGGGGCGGGAGTCACATTAATACTACTAAATATGATAATAATTTATCTTAAATTTAGAGTTATTATAGTTACGAATTATTAACAGTATTTTTGGAATGACGGAAAGGTTTGATGATATTATATATTTGTTAATAAACTTTATTGTATTCTATTAAATGTAAATTTGCAGATATTTTGTTGATAATACAACATGTAGTTAACTATTTTTACTATTATTTTAGGGGGAGCAGAAATACGCTTCTGCCTTAGGGTTCTTGATCGAAACTGATGAGATGACCCTTGCATGCTTCTGAAGAGTAAATTCGTTTATAGTCCCCTACGTGGTCATACGCAGTTTGTAACTGCTTTACCAATAAATTATTTTAAAATTTCGTAAAAAGGAAAAATCAAGGATACAAATTTCATCTTTTTCACATCGTTATTGATCTAGTTATGATGTTTTGTTGAAAGTAAATATAATCGTAAATTGGAATTTTACTTTAGTTTGTAAATAAAAATCAACATCATTATGAACATGATTATAGTGAATTGGTATATCAGATTGATTTTCCCTAACTGTCAAAAGAACAGAAATAGAATTTTTCTCAATTCACTGTTGGCTTATATCAGAGCATCTCAATGTCAGGTAATATCTCATGTTTTTTATGGATTTGGATTGGTAGATGGTGCAATCTTAAGTTATTTTAAAGATTGATACATAAATTTCTCAACTACTTTCAAAATGTATTTAGAAGATATACACAAGTATATAATTTCTATCAAAACATGAAACTCAAAAGATATTTACATCATTCCTAAAATGTATTTGAGGGCCCATTATGCTTGTACTTAATAGAATACTATGACATCATTGGTGACGCATGAGGTAAGTAATGCCACGTAGTGAGCTTTATTTAAATATTTAATTTTTATACTAAATGCTATTTACCTGCTAAAATTCTTCCGAATTCATCCAAAAAATCCTGAATTTCTTTGAAAAACTAAAAATTATTTAATAATATAATTTAAAAAATATTCTTAACGTCTTACTCCATCAATGTCTGTCACCGAGAGAAATCTATTTTTGATATCTTGAATCTGTTCGAAGTTTTGTCCACGTCAGATACTCCAGTACTCGGTGTTTCATACTCCACAAGTGTATTAAAGATTATGAAAAACGTCACGTTTGTGTTACGTAATGCAATTTTTGCAAGTATGGCGTTAATATATGAACCATGCACTCACAACAGTGAAATAAATTGGCTCATAACGCAAACAAACTGCCAACAAGGTGATTTTTGATTCGTGTATTTGTAGAGCAATAGAGAGCGTTTGTTGCAGGTGCATCGTTTTCTCACGCAAGTGTTGGGTGATGATCTGGCGCTGACGGGTTTGCGCTTCTTTGCCGTCACTCGCACCTTCATCCTCACGGTGAGACACACTTCTTCTCATTCTTCTTTAAACCTGTTGTTCCTTGTTCGAACATAGGGCATCAGTAAAGGCTTTATACCGGACTCTTTTTCCGGTAAAAGCTTTCACTTCATTCCACGTTTTTCCAGCTTTCGCGATCTCTTCACAAATTGTCCTTCTCCATGTGCCTGGTTGGCGACCTCCGCTTGTGTCCCAGCGGGTTCCACGTGAGCGCATGTCTTTCTATGGCGTCTGCTGGCTTTCTTAGTGTATGCCCAAACCATTTCCTTTTACGTATATGTTGGGCGATGGGTATTTCCCCAGCTAGTTTCCAAAAATCTTCGTTCATTGTTTTCTCTGGCCAACGTATACTGAAAATTCTACGTAAACAACGGTTTACAAATGTTTGAATACGGGTTATGATATTATTTACTAACCAGGTCTCTGCTGCGTACAAGAGGACTGCCTTGACTTTGGATCTAAAAATTCGTGATTGGGTGTCTCGTAAAATACATTTGTTGAACCAAATGTTTCACAACCTTACGAAGACTGTACTGGTTTTATTTATTCTTTCAATGACATCTTCTGGAGCACCACCAGTATTTGTTACAACACTTCCTAAATAAACGAACGAATCAACTTGTTCGATACAACGATCTTCTATTTTGAGGGGTGAGACACACTGATTAAAACAAAAACCTTTCTCTCAGGTTTGGTATGTTTTCTATCATCATCCTACCTCGTATAACCTTCGTTTCATTTCTCATCGATTTATGATTATTTGCTCAAGTACCTTTTATGAGATATACGAAGGTTGAACTAAAAGTCATGGCAATTATTTCACAGGTCGCGGGCACTGTGGCCACTTACGAAGTGGTTCTCCTGCAGTTAGATGGATTGAGCACCAAGCAGCAAGCGACGCAAGAGCATGCTTCCAATGCCAGCGACGCGTGTCCTTAGTTCTCTAAACATTCACACTGACGCAACGTTTATTTTATTGTGTATGTACTTAATTTTTAATTTATTTTTTCAAGTCATTCAGATTATTCATGGTTAGAAATGAATTGTATCATAATGTAATATGAAAAATAAAATATATTGATTCTGAATTTCTCTCTTTTAGAATTGTATAAACTTAGTCCCACTTACCATTCAGATTCTTTATTTCATGAAACGCGCAATAGTGGTTTCACAGTATTCCCTCCGGTGGTTCAGGGAATAGTGTGCTTGCTCGTCACCTAGGGCGGGGCAGAAAAAAAAGTAGCTTTTCACTTCCCAGTTAATATGTAACAGTGATGATTGACAAGCAAACCGTTCTTCTTCCTACACCTCCTACTACTCCTGATATCACTAACTATTACTATTATTAACTACTCCTACTAACACCTCCATGTGGCCCAAGTTGTTGGTAAACCCAGGTAAGCGGCCCTCCCACTAATGGCCCTACGACCGCCCTTCTACCTCCTATCACCCCATGTAGATAAGTTTCAATATCACGCCACATCTCCCATTTACAAGTACTACAAAAAAAGTGGTTTCATGGAAACGCGTTTCATGCAACGCAACGATTCTACTGGATTCTAGTAGGAAATGGTGAGTTCAAATGCTAGAGACTGTGCTAAGCAAAATAGAGGTAGGAATGAAGTTTAGAAGCAAGAATTCATCTCAAATAAAGCAAGAAGAAACTGAGTAGTATCCGTGAAAGTACTACAAAAGATTTTAGGGATATTTGATTTTGATTAAATCAGCTATCGTCAACTGATGGCCACTGATGGTCCTCAAGAAATTTTCTGTTGTTCTCACAGAAACATGGCATCTATTTCAACTATTTTTATACAGGTTCTGTAGGTTCTTGTCTAGGGGTGGCGTCTATTGAAACAATAAATCTACAATTTAGTGTCATTTTATTACTTACAAAATATAAACACTATTTTCCGAATTCTCTATAATTGGATACTAATACGTACTTGTGAAATAATGTTTTTGTTTTAAATAACAAGTTTGTTTAAATTCTTTCATATTATATTTCGTGTCTCATCTAGGAATTTGCTGAAATTTTTCAATCCATCTCTGTCTTAGGACCCATGGTCAAAATTGATGGGATGGTCCCTAGCTCGCTTCCGGAGAGTAAATTAGTTTCTTGTCCTCCACGTAGTCATACGTAGATTGTACTGTTTTTTGACGATGAATTTATTATTATTATATTATTATAACTTTTTTAAATTATAAAATAAAAAATTATGGTATAAAATGAGGAGTTTCATCGGTGTGCTCGTCCTTATGAAACGCGTTTCATCAGTAAGCTCTGCGCCTTAGACTACCGAAACCATTGGACTACCAAACCACTACGGCATTGTTAGAACTTGAAGATGATGAATATTTCATCGAAAGAGCTCTCATTCACTCCAAAGAAAAACTGTGTCGATATTTCAACCCAAAAGTTATGATAAAAATATTCAATAAAACACCATTATAACATAGTTTAAATTTTAAGCTTTTTTTGTCCCGGACAAACAAGCTTATATTGACTCCGGCCGCGGAAGCCTCCGTTTATATAGTTTAAATTTTATTTTATTATTACTTAATTGAACACGAACAAGGAAATCGTCAACTTAGGCGGCTAGCAAATATTCATGAAGTTTTTTACTGAAACGTAATGACTAGTAATATGTAATTCCAAAACACGTTTTGCATTTTGGCCCCATTTTGGTTGATCTTGTATTCCTGCGCGTAAAGAGAAGTATTCAATGATAAATTGGTGTATTTAAAGTATATTTACCATTAGCTTAATAATAAAAAAACCGTTTTAGAGGTTTTTTTGTGGTTTTGAATGTTGTTGGCTACGTGCGTCAAATCCGCAAATTCTAAAAAAATCTAATTTTTTTACAATAGAGAATTTTTCTAGAGTTACAATGTCATTAGAAGTCATTTGAACAATCTCAAAAATGAGCAGGATGAATTTTTAAAACCTTAATTTTTCCAAGCCTTGTTTCAAAGGAATATGAGAAGAAGCTGTTCTTATATAAAATAAACATTTTTAACTATCTCTGATTCATTTGTGCTAAATAAGTTTTGACATCCGTTCCTAACAAATCAGATCATACATTTTTTTTAAATATCGAAAATTCGTTTTCTTGCAGTACAATGTCAATAGCGAGACACGAGTGGATATAAGCCACATTCAAAAGGTCATTACGTATCTAATCATTATTCCATATGATGTGTATCATTTTGCTTCTTTACCTCCTTACCCAGTTAGAACCTCTCTCCTGCCTGATTAAGTGTTACGATTCGCTGGGTTCACCATTCGCTCAACCTTAGTGAGGAATATTCAGAGGGAACATTTGAATTTTATGAATGGCGCTTTGGACTTAAGATGGAGAGATGAGATTCTTCTCCAGGTTGACAAAAAACGCTGGTGAATTTTTTAAGCGAGGACAGCCTAAATGTGTGATGACAATGAATTGTACCGTTGGAGGGTTTGATAGGGAAAGACGAAAGGAAAAAAAAGAGACCTGGACTCCCCTTCTTTCTTCCCCTTCGCCGCCCCTCCCTCTCCCTGTAGGATAGTGGAGTCCATCACGTTCTGCAAGACACAGGTTTGAGCGAAGACGTCTGCTTTCAATGAGTGCTGCAATATTTTTGCACAAACCACCATCTCTCGTAAGTTCTGGGGAATATTAGCATTAAATACAGTATCATTTCTGTTATTGAAAATCATAAGTGACGTCAAATGTGAAAAATAATGGGGAGGACTGGTTCTAGGGTTCTCAGGAAAATGGGGAAGACGTTTAATTAAAAAGAATGAAGTCCAAAACCAAACAAAAAGTGAAAATATGTTTTATTTACACAACCATTGTGTATTCATTATGTACTCAACTTGTAGAATATTTTTCGAAACTTTAAGGTGCTACCAATTTTTGCATAGGATTTAATTGAAATAAGACCTTAGTTTCAGGGAGAAAAGAACTTTTTTAAATAACATTTATATTTTATCAAGAAAATAATTAAATTAACTAACACTGAAAAGGTATCTAAATAATCGATGTTGTTTACTTAGACTAGAGCTGTTAATGCTTTTTTGACATTTCAGTATATTTATAACATTCACTAGTATATTTTCTACACGATCTAAAACTAGAGACATGAAATACTTTCGTCAGAAAGCCTTCAATCCTATAAAGTGCAACGCTTACAGGAGCTACTGTTTCTAAAACTAAATATCGTATTAACGTGCTTGTATATTTCAACAAGTGTATTAGCTCACGCGAGTTTAATGCACCTGTTTCAATAAAAAAATTAATTCTTAGCATCTACAAAAAATAAATAACAGGGAAAAAATTGAAAAATTTTAATAGATGAGTCGTACAATACAGTTTTTTTTTCTGGAGAAATCCAAAGGTCTTGTTCTCGAACTCCCAAATTCTGTACATTAAAAAAATTCTCTTAGTAAATATATTAAATATAACTTTAAAATCTTTCATATAATAAAGATGTTTGTAAAAGTTTGTAATGTATTATTTAGTCAGTAATATTAGGTACCTCTGAGTTTTGTATTTCGTAACTGTAGTTTAACAACGCACCTTTGAAAGGAACAAAAAAGGAATATGTATTACCTCAGTTATTACATATTTAAAACTTGCTGAATTCTCTACCTTCTCTAACATTATTATTATTATTATTTTTGTGCACATATTATTTCTTAAAACGTTTTTGATTTATAGTAAATGAATGTATAAAGCATTGTATTGACTTAAAGATAGTCATAACGCATACATTTATTCATTTCTCATCTCTACCATGTGATTATGATATCAGGGTTTGGTGCATTAGACATTCATATCTACAACTATTAGTTTACACATATTCATAATGATACTGCAGGTTTTGTTTTCCCAATCATTTCAGGTGATCATGCAGTATAGATCATACTGTGGGACTTAAAAAAAGCTATACGCATCATCCAGAAACTAGTGTCCTTAAGGTCGTGCTCCTTAAAGCAACACTGTCCAACTGACGGCCATCAAAACTTTTTTACGTCCCTCGGTTTATAAAACATTTTACATCAAACTTTTTTACCAAATATGGGGGAGCACACCTTTTTTAATAAATATATTTTATCAGAATTAATATTGGACATGGCGTGTCCGGTGAGAGAAAACAGAAAATTGTGGTCGGAATGACCCCGCAATATGATAACACTTTATTATATAACTTAGTCATTTATATTTTTTACCCTGACCCATTAGTTTTATTCGTCAGGTAACATTTTACCAAAGTCAATCCCCTGCCGCCCGATCGATCGATCGATCGAAGGTATATAGAAATGACTCACGGGCTGTGATGTTAGACTTGGGGTCTTAAGGGACTGGGAATACGATCTAAGATAGGTTGATAGGTTACCAGAATTTGAAGTAAGAAATTTGGAGATTATAGAGAGCAAATACTGTTTTATTATTAGGGTAGGGCGGGAGAAATGCAAAGATTAATTGTTTTTGACAGGTATGAGACTTGGAAATAGTCGTAGAGATCAAATTAGACCATAATTTAATGATTCTCTTTTAACATACACACAAGTCAGAAACTAGTGGTGCAAAACCGTTGCACGTGCTTTTCTCATATCCGTCTACAGTATTGAATGACAAAAAATTCTTTAATGGAAGTGTTATTTTTTGCATAGTATCATATGTTTTGTACGTTCTTCGTGTACTTTATCCGAATCGTTTATTATAGAAATACTTAAACTATCATTGGCATATAAGTCGTCTTCACTTTGCAAGTTCAGTCATTTGTTTTTGGAAGAGTATAGCTAGGAAGGATTTATAATCTATTTAAAATGAGAAACAAAATATTGAGATGTCCATGCGAGTTCAAATAAGACATATTCCATGCTCTAATATACTTTAATTAATTAATTTTTTTTTGTAATTTAAAATTGTAAATTTCTGTCGAGGAAAAATAAATTGGGTTTACGATCAANTTTAAAATTGTAAATTTCTGTCGAGGAAAAATAAATTGGGTTTACGATCAACTATGCTAAGGAGATGACACTGTTTGATTTTCATAATTGACCCTATATTTTGTACCGCTTTTTAGACCTCTGACTCGTTCTATGAGTTAAAGATACTTTATTTAATTCAAGTTTTCTAAAAACGTTGGAAAAATATCATAATTAATTATACAAATTACATTAGACATGAAGAAATTCTTTTCATTGAGTCAGTGAGTCAATTGGTCAGTCACTAAGGATGAAGTATGGACCGAAATACACAAAAATTAATTCTCAAATGTGTACAACTGCGTCAACAACTACGTTAACAACTGAAGAACAGAAAGTTGTTTGGGAATACTTCTTTTTTAAAATTTAAACAAGCAAATATGGCTGTCATACATGTTATGTTACCAACAATACCACGATGCGCCATTATATGGAAACATGCGCAACCCGCTATACTGCTGTATACCGACTATGTTTATAGTGACAAGCAAGCTCATTTATTATGAAATTCTATTTATTTCGTGAATCTCTCTTCTGTGGTAGCAAGGAGTAGCACGTTATTAACAAGATGAATAATCAGAAGAAAATAAAACAATAAGAGAAACTTCTTTTTATTCGATTGGTGACGTGTGGTCCAACAAGAACATGCTTGAAAGCATAAGTTGGGAATTAATATTTTCCCCTTAGCGCTCGCTTATGGAAAAAAACCATTAATATTATGTTAAGAAATGTATTGACGATGTAAACTTACCAAATTGATGTTTATTAACAATTTATTTAGTTTTACAGCATGCAAAAGAGTAAATATTTTCAAGCAGTTTGTTGAATGAAACACCGCAACTACTAACGTGGCCCGTAATGAAATTGTTTGGAAAAGTATTTTCTGAGGGCGGCAAGTAAATGGGAAGTATAATAAACAGAATATATCATTATCCTCATAATAATTATTAAAATAACTAAACAAAATAAAATAATTTTTCTTCTCATCATCATTTCTTATAAGAGGGAAAATTATGTCTGAAAAATTCATGTCTAACTCTTGATATAGGCTACCTTTCAAGTGGATACATTCCATATCGATCAGTTAGTGGGTTTATGAACAGTTTTTTCTCTGGATATCAATGAGGATTCAGGAAGGATGTTTTGAATAAAGATCCCTAATTACACGCCAGAGCATAGTAAACAACTGCCACCAGTTTGACATATTCAGGAAAGACACATTTTCAGACACTACCATACACAATTCTTCACAACACCCTCCTTCACACGAACACGCTGCCTTCCACTCCATGGTCCATCATCTGTTCACCATTCCACTCTCACCAGAAAAAATCAAAAAAGAAATATACACTATAAAACTTATAGCACAAAACAATGGCTACAATACCTCTCTCATTGATAATATAATCACTAAGAAAGTTAGATTATATCACATGAAGAACCTCACATCACTTACTCCAAACAATAATATTCAAACCAGACATGCAATCCCTTTCATAGGCCCTCTCTCACTTAAAATTGCTAATTCATTAAAACATTTAAACATTCACACTACCTTCTCTCCACAAACTCTTAACACAACCTTATCATACACTAAGGACCCCACTCCCCATCTCCTCCGAAGTGGAGTGTATGCTCTCACATGCGGTGATTGTCCCTCCGTGTATGTCGGGCAGTCTGGACGAACATTCAAACAAAGGATACAGGAACACATAAATGCATGGAAAAATAACACAACAGTCTCACACTTCTCCAACCACCTAGTAGAAAACACGCACACATTTATCATTGAAAAGGATTTTTATATTTTAGAAGTAGAAAATAGATTTTGGCCCCGGATCAAATTAGAAATTTTACATATCCACAGTAT
>NNCF01125965.1:209947-222300 GCA_002313205.1 Laupala kohalensis | reverse complement strand
TCAGGTACGTAATTTTGTCGGTTTGCTCACTCTGTATTTGTTTTCTTTTATTCATTTTTCATTGTTATTTCCTTTCTTTATTTCAACAACAACCAAAATTACACTTCTTTCGATACTGATTCACTCAATTATTGTATACTTTCTTATTATGTTTCTATTTTTTTTTTTATTGTCATTTTATGAACATTTATATTTTTCAGTGTATGTTACTGACGATGGCTGCTATGCAGCCGAAAAAGCTTTATATCAATAAAACAATGAGCAACATAGAAACACCTTTCAATTTATCATGCTTTGATAATGTTGCTAAAGCTCCTCAATTACCAAGTCATAG
The DNA here is from genome assembly GCA_002313205.1 of Laupala kohalensis. Lineage (NCBI taxonomy): Eukaryota > Metazoa > Arthropoda > Insecta > Orthoptera > Trigonidiidae > Laupala > Laupala kohalensis. The sequence goes on along the minus strand of NNCF01125965.1, from coordinate 221,966 downwards.
TTTTTTGTAGTTTTCAGTATTCTCTTGGCTCTGTCAAGGTTCCTAGTATTCAAATAAATCATGGTAACTGTCATGTTATCCTCCGAAAGTAAGCATTATTAATAGGACCTTGGTCCACTCCTGCTACTATGGATTTTATGGGATGCTCGTACCAAACATGGTAAATAGATTAAAAAAAGGACTTACGCTATCTTCAATTCAATAAAAGTACAATGATATTTATTTTGTATAAAACTAATAAACTTTGTAGAATGAGCTTCGCATCGCCCACAAATCAGAATTCAATTTGTAGATAAAATAAACAGTATTTTGTTTTCTCAGAGCCCAAATGTCGCATTAAAAAACCGAACTTCGATTATATTCTTAAAGTTAAAGAATATTACCGCTTAAGTTTCATATCAATCCATTACGTTGTGCTTTTTTCGTACAGGTTTTCTAAGATCAACTGATTCAGATGAACAATTCTGCAAGACCAATTGGTTTGACAAGGAAAGCAACGAGGAGTATTATTACACATATTCAATTCATGTTTATAAATAAATAGTAGATAGAGATAAGTCAGTTATCGTAGCGACAATGTTCAGATGAAGAAAGCAGTGAAGTGTCTCAAACCTATCTTCATTTGTTTGTGTTCATCAGGTTTTATGTATTTCAAATGATATGAATGTCCTTTAGGTATTGGTTGTGAGCCTTCAGTTACTTCATGGACCTGTGGAACTATTTACGTTGTGGCGTAACTTTTTGTACTGTATTAATTTAACTTATTAGCACAGAGAGGAGTCGTGCTTTTTTTAAAAGAATTTTTACGGGTCAGAATGTCTGCTCTACAGGTGACGTTAGAATTTACAAAGCAGAGAGCATGCCGAAATGTTTGAATGGGGAAGTCAATGGACACTTCCAAGTGAAATTCATCTGTAAGAATTATGAGATTATTTGATTACGAGAAGTGTTGGAGTTTCGTCTAGATTACTAATGTGAACGAAAAAATTATATGGGTATTTGTTTATGAGGGTAGGTAAATTTGGGAAAATTCCGAGTTTGAAATGAAGGGACCCAGAAACATGAGGAAGGCCACAATAGAATTTTTTTGAGGAGTTTATCGTTCTATAGTCGGTAATTGTTGCTCTTAATGGATGTTCCTATTATTTATGTAACATGGTGCGTTTAGATTCTTTCTCAGAATTTTTTTCTGGAAAATCTAGAGGTAACAATAGTACAGAAGGATTGGAAAAGAAAGATAACGGAGATACTTGTGCAAGCATGGCTTTGATGGAACGTATCAGAGAAAGGGACGAACATATATGTGATCATTCAAGATGTGACGTTTGCAAAAAAGGCGAAAATGTGGTTTCATTCAGGACCAGCTGAAGCAGAATTTTTAGCAAATAATCGAGATACCAATGAATATTTGAAGAGATTCCACTCAAAAGACAATATTTGCAATTGTGGGACCGGGATAGAAACGCGAGAACACATGTTCAGGGATGGTGTATTATATGGAGAAGGGAAAACTATCTTCGAAGGATGCGAGATATAGAGGTCGTATCTGAAATGAGTTTCAAAATGGTAGCAACAAAAGAAAATTCAAGTTATTTGGAGACTATATCGATTGTATTAAGAAAATAAAAAATGGAATTCAGTTATAATAATGTATAGTACATTGTAGTTAAGTATATATTTGAGTAATATAAAGGTTGTCGTGGCACGTCTACCGATGGAAACACAAATAAATAAATGCATCAAATTATGTACGGTAACTTATGTACTGTATTTCAATTTCAACTATTCTTGACTCAATTATCTGACATTTCAAATTATAAGGGTTCTGATTTCTGCTTTCAGATATAAACATCCCACAGTACAATTAACAACATTTAATGCTTCTTATGATCGATGTTAAACATATATTCTGATGTGTAAATTTGACAAATCATAAACATCCAAGAAAAAATTTCCAACATGAAAGAACGTGAACTTCATTCGACTAGTACCCATCAGTTTTTGCCCCGTCAGTGTATTCACAATAAACATGCCAACCAGTCGATAAAACGTCTCATTTGACTGTATTTTCGTACACGAATGTTGTCGCTTAATTAAACGCCATCAATGCAGTGACAATGTGTTTTCCCGCAACTAACTACTCAAAATCAATAAACGCAAGTTGAAGATCGCGTCCTTTGAGTGTTCGTGAGAAAGAGAATAGTGTAAAAAATTGAGAGTGCTAGTCCGTCTGCTCATAGCAGCGAACAGGTGCTTGACGGTGCAGAGTGACCATGCGCAGTTGAATGAATGTTTAGTCTTTCATGGAAGGAAGCCGTTTCAAAAAAGGTGAAAATTATGGAAAATAAGGAAGACATTCTTGTATTCATTCATGAAGATTGAATCACATACTTCACTGTAATAATGAAGACAAAAGGGTAAACTTCAGGATTTTTCATAGCAGGTACGACATTTAAACCCTTTCTAAAGGAATATTAAGAAATAAAAGTTTTTTAATTATTGTGGTTTTGTTGCTTACATTAGATTTTTTCTTAAGATCATGAATTATTAATTGTCGGAACTACATTAATATTTGTGAGTACAACTCATCTGGGGCGGATACATACTAATATTTTAGGGGGGTCATAACAAAAGAATATAGTCTTGGGTATAGTACGTTCCAAAAAACATCCCAACCTCAGAAAGAAGTTGTAAATTCTAAAGCAAATTGTAAGTTTAGGTCGTCTAATTATGAATTAATATGCGGTTCGGTATAGTAACACCCTACTTTCGAGATTATTTTAAAATGTTTGAGCGACAGGGGAAAGTAATAGATGCAAAACATTTATTGTGATTAAAGATGCGAAAAATGTATTCACCTTTTTAAAGTACAGAAACATTTAATTTATCAAGGACAAGAACAAAATCACTGGTGAAAGATGGCGCTGAAACTGTGGTATTTGAAAAATTGAGGACAAGTGCTGTATACGACTGGGAATGTTTCTCTCTAGTGAACCCAAAATTTGAATGTATTGTTAATTCTTGAGATTTGGCTTTGACCGAGGGGGCAAAAATTCATTTAAACAAAAATATTCAAAATTGCCCTAACATGAAAAAAATATTGAAAAATTTATCTTTTTTGCAATTATAATTGAAGCGTGCTACATAAAATTTCTAGACAAGACTATGAGGCTAAAAAATATAAATTCTTGGTAACACTATTTCAAAGCTCTAACTCTAATAAATGGAAAATGATCTAAGGATATTGAAGTTTGGATTTTAAATTAAAACATCATGTTAATAAATCAAACTTCAATTTATTTTTCAATTTAAATCAAGCTCAAGCAAGAAACAAAACGAACATTTTGGAGTCATTAAAAGTACATATTCATAATACAAATTCATGGCGCCTCTTCCTCCTCTTATCAAATCAGCGAATAATGGCTTCTGGGTCCAGTGAAATGTGACGGTGAACTGACATAAGAACAAGCCCAGTGAGTCTTTCTTCGCCAACATTAGCTCGAAGCCACGTTTTCAGTCAACGTAGGGTAGAAAAACTGCGCTCTGCGGTTGCTGCACTGACTGGAAGTGTAGCAAGAATTCGCAGAAGTTTGTGGATAGTGGGATACACGTCAGAGTCGCAGTTTTCCAAAGAATCCAAGAATCTGGCAATTTTTCATTGATCTTTACTACCCGCTTCCACTGTTGAATCCACAATAAAACTTGCTTTACAATTGTAACATAAGCAAATGGTCCAAGACATTCCTGGTAAGAATTTATGATTTCCCGTACAGCGGCTTCATCTTCTGATTTCATTTCTATTCTTGGCAAAATTACTCGAATATTAAACAGATTCATAACTTCCGGAGAAAGTCTGTAATGACGTTGTCTAAAGTGGTATATAAACAAATTTTCTAAAGTATTCTTCTCAGGATGATTTTGCCGGCTGGTTTGAAGGGAAACAAGTCGTGGTATTTTTAAATCAATATCTAAACTTTTAGTCATTTCCCGAACTTCATAAAAGAGGTCAAAAAATATAGATTTAGTCTTTTCTCGCTTTTCTTCGAGTAAGGTGATAGTGTCTTCTAATAAATCAATGCCCTTTTTAAAATCTAGTGTTGGTGTTTGAAGGAGCCGACTATAGTTTCTCCTAGAATATCACTAAGACACACAACTGCGACGAGAAACTGTGGACTTCAGATAGCTTGCGTCAGAGAAAACGCAACTGTTCTGCCAACTAGAAATTTCTGCAAGGGCGTCGTGATTCATTATTATCGATTGTCCTTGGAACTGAAGATGCCCCTCGTGCCTCTCGACCCAACGAGTGTTGCAAATACATTGTACAGAAGCACTCATTTTCTTCTTAAAAACATCTTGTCTATTTGGAGAGGCGTTAGCAAAAGATACTACTTTCTTCATAGTTCCAGATGCGTTTCTACAGGAGACTACTTTTGAGGAGTTTGCCAGAGAATTATTCAAAACGTGATTGTTGCACGGACTGCGCTGAGCGTGTATGGCAATTTTCTTTGGTTCACGAACGGCACCTTTTGTTTCAGATGCCATTTCGACTTCAAAATCTACGCAAAATCTTAAATTTAAATCAAAGTTCTTAATAATGTCCTCAACAATATGACCCAAAGCAACTCCGGTCAAGCGACGCTCTTCTCCCTGTTTATAATCTTCCTCTCGAATCGTATCATAGGTATTAACACATGCCAGGAAATCTTCCCTCAATTTACATTCATGAAGGTATCGTACAGAAACACTTAATTGACAAATATTAGAAATGTCTGTTGTCTCCTCAAATATTATAGAAAGAAATTGAGCTTCCTTAATTCTTCTTAAGATAGTACTTTGAATCTCTTCCTTACAACAATCTATTAGTTCCTTTTGAGTGTGCTTGCTAATGTATGTTGTATTCAAAGGAGCACTCTCTAAGTGTTCACGCACGACGTTGTCACCAGCATCCATTCTAAATCGAAGCAATTATCTGAAATTTCCGTCATTGTTTACTATTATGTCTCTTTCATCCCTATGTAGAAGACCAACAATGTTATCATCCCTGTAAACTCTTTGAAGGAATATTTTGCCTCTCACATAAAGTAATTGTTTTCATAATTGGCATCGAGCGTTGCTTATTTTCCTCTATTTGTGCCATGCGATGCGAATAAATTTGATTTGCTATTTCTTATGAAGGATTGTGGTATGACAAGAGAAACTTTTCTCCAGCATCTACATCATTGATATGGTATTGGGTTTTCTCATGTACTATCAAATCACCCTTTCCCCTAGAAGGTTGTCAAACTTTCTCAATGGTTCTTTTACAAGTTTTCCCAATGAAGTGTTTTCTTATAACCGCATCCAGAACCAGTGGTAAAAAGAACACAATATTTACAAAATAATCCTTTGTATTTATGTGGAAGAACAAGCCAGTGAAATTTCTTCAAGTGAGGTCTCTGGGCATACTTCTTAGTACATTTTCCTTTTTTCATTACCTCATTGTTGGGGAATTGGTAATTTCCATGAGATATCCATTGTTTTTCAAGTAACATAACTTTGCAATTATTGCTTACACTAGGCATCCCAACCTAGAATCCTAAGTCGTTAGACAAGTGACTTTGTCTTTGAGAACGTGCTTGATTTGTGTTCTGTAGATGTTTACTGACAGTTGCAGAAGCGGTTTGTCGCACTACTGACACATGTTTCCATGGATTTTAAGACCGCAGAGAAATTACTCTTGCTTTGGGAACGTGAATGGTTTGAATCTTGTAGGTTCTCGTGGACAGTTGCAGAAGGCGGGTTAACACTCGCATTATTTCCGTTGTTTTTCGTTTAAAAACTCATCAATTTTCTGCTTCTTTATCGTAAACTTATCACAGTCACAAATCACAAACATGTAAGCCACTTCACTAAATAAAAACACGGCTAATATTTTCTCTTTATACACAATGTCAAGTTACACTGGCCCACGTTCGCGTAGTGGATTTTATAGTTCCGTCCGCTTTGTTACGTTCGCTTCACGACCACTGCACTCAGTGAATTGAGGCAGCTCAGTTGGTGGAGTATGATCGCCACTACTATCTTTCTGCGAACATGATCGCTTTGCTGGACCTTTCCCTTTTCACATGTGTGGAAAGATATCCCTTTCTACTCGTTGGTTATGACCCACCCACCGTGCCGTGAAGTCGACAGCTGACAAGGGTAATTTTCTATTCTCGTAAGGACTATCACATTCACGCGTTTTGATGACACATCGGTTCTGGGTGAAACATGAAATTTGGTATGGCTCACAGATTGCAGAGTATGTTTCCGTTCAAACGACAGTTAAATCGTGTTATTTTTAAATAGTAATAAATACGCTCAGATAAATATTCAGGTAGAGAGCAGATTAGATACTCTTTAGTTACGTATCTTCATATATTTTTTATCACGAATTTTGATCGGATTTTCGTGAGAGTACACAATTATTAATGCTAACGCTACAAGAACCCCTAATAATTGAATTAAGTACTTATATTTAACCCGGAATGATAAACTGTCTAGAAACAGAGCAGCATGGAAACATAAACAAATTATGAAAAAACTCTTCTAATAGAATATAGGTCCTATGAATTGTAGTGAGAGTCCTGCCCGAGAGGAACTTCGCCCGACGATACTAAAAATGTTTTAATGCATTTGGATGAATTAAAATATTCTTGATATCACCTCAATGCGTAAGAGTTATGGAAACAGGTCCGTATGAAGGAAGTGTTGACCTCTGAGAGAAAGGTTGAGAAGGATGTCTCCGCAATGGAAGCCGATTGTAAGCTGATTTTTCTTTTTATGTTGTGAGATTTATGGTGAGTGATAGAGTGGAGAATTCGCGGATGGAAACTAAGTTCGTTACGCATTTTACTGGATAATAGTTTACTTGAAGTTGAAATGTCTGCATACCATTCATATATGTCTATAAATCAATTTTGATCATAAATTTATACTGTATGTAGTGTCAATTTTGTATATTTAATTCATGTAACAGAATAATTCTTTAATTGACACTTGACGGTGGAGGGGTTCAGACTCCTATAACACAACCGCCATTCATAACTCATGGATCTCCGATGAAGACTCTCTTCCACGAGCGTATCATCTGTCATTCACATCGACACTCACTCTCACAATCTGTCGTTCACTTTCACAATGGCACTACTATCACCGCCACAACTACTTTGTCGAACTAAATCGTTTCGACAAATATACTGCAGCGCTAATTACTGATTAAAAATAGTTCTAATGTGCCAACCTTTTTGAAAATCTTAAAGGCTTTTGCGACTAGAAACTCATTCTCTACGGGATTCTCCCCTGACCCCCCCCCCTTGTATCCGCGCCCTCAACTCATATGTCTTTGATCCCTTGTTAGTTTTAATAATAATTTAGCCTTCTCAAGATAGAGATGGTATGAAACGTACACATTACTTTTTAAGTGTTTCCACAAATGTGTTCCTTCAGTCATCGAGGTATGGTATTTCAAGAATTCCCCCCCATGTTAAACCCTCATAGTCTAAGTTATTATATCCGTCAGAGCGACTAGACTTAAGTAGTCCCCAAAATGTTTCAAATTATAGCTTGAACTATTCTCTATCCAGTACCGATGAATTTATATATATTCTTATGGGGCAAAATTTTGAATTACTTGACTTTAATTTGCTGTAAGCTTATACGGAGAAACTTTTTATTTTGGTAATCTGACAAAAGTACCGGTTTAACATAGCAAAAAAACCTTCTACAACATAGCAAGTGGAAATAGGAACGCAATGACGTTAGGATTTTCATAACTTACAGAGCATTTACAAGAATAATTCACCAAAAATTGTGGAAAATACTGTTCTAACGGAAATGGCAGCCGCATCACAAGACTAAGGACAATGCGTTCCTTGTCAAAGAAAGAGTCAAACGACAGTCTCAATTTATTACCAACTTTTAAAATCACAAAATAACTGTCCTCGTCCAAAAGTAAAAATCAGTAGAATGAATTATAAATTAATGAAGACTACTGTGGTGAATATTTCCAAGTTTTGTGAATAGTTGGCAACTTGACTTCAGTCAACGGGGATATAATATCTTAAGTTATTACTTATAGCATTCGCCACGAATAATCGCATATGGGTTCGAGTGCGCAGTAGCCCTATCAAAAACAAGTACAGCAAATAGCGTTATTTATTACTCGGGCCCCTTTGCTTCCTCCAGGGCTAGAATGTTGCACAATAATTGTTCGGCGGTGCCTTAACATGTTAAAACTTAGAGGAAAGTCAGGTATTGTAGAAGCAAGCCAGGGTCTTACTTTTTGAGTAAACTACTGCTTCATCAGAAGCGGGCTAGTAATTTCGAGACGCTGCCAAAATGAAGGAGCTGACAGCCGTACCTCTGACTTCATCCGCGCAATCATATTACATTAACGGTGGCAACAGCAATACTTAGCAGAGTTATCTACAAAAAGAACATAAAAGATTACTCTCGACGAAACAGTTGAGGGGGATTGTCTCAACGAAACACTTACTAATATCGGTATCGTCAGACAAAATGAAGTATGGGAATTGCGTGATGATTGGCGACGACAAGAGTTATCGCTCATTTAAATTTCGCTTTTTGAAATTATTCTATAAATGCCAGGAAACAGTTCAATTCTAATCAACAGGATTGGATATGTGTTAGTTAAATTAGGAACATATTAGGAGTTTCCAATTATTAATCATGGCCTTGAATGTTTTAATTTTTTTTGCGACTTTCCACGTGTCACGGTTTGAAGAATCGGTGTCACTTTAGTAGGTCACTATGACAAATGAAACAATTTTCGAAACAATAACTTTTAAGATTGGCACACTGGTACACTGGTGACCCGAATATAAAGTATGATTCAAGAACTTGCGTCTCCTTCAACTGTCCAAAATCTGGGTTGAATAAACTGTTACGGCGATAAGTATCCCACAGACCACGGCTTCTTCTTTCTTTCGTTAAATAAATGTTTTAGCGGAAGTATCTATTCTGAAAAATATTTTCGTATGAAAATCGAGTAAGGATTTAGAAATACATGAAATCTAAAATATAAATATATTTCCGTCGTAAATTATAGATATGTAATTAAAAAAAGTAACAACCAAATTCCCATTCCATATTTCATTTTAAAAAAGCTTTTCTATTTACATTGTGGATTTACTTATAATTGCATATTAAACAATGTCGCAATTTCCTTCATCTCGTTAATCACATCTTGTAATTTTTTCCCATCATAATTTCACACTATGTTTTCATTAACTTCTTTGTTTTAACTTTGTAAAGTTTCCCATTTGTACACCCTTGCTAACTCTTGACTGAATACGCGTGGCAACAACGCGCACGACTGTAGTTTACTGGTTAAAAAAACATAAGAGGAGGCTGCATAAATAGTTTTAAAAGTTTTAATTCAATGACAACGTGATCACGGCATTTTCGTGAGTGTGGCAGTGTACATTATATTCCATAATAATGTATCTGGACGTCTAGTTGTTTTTGAATAAAATTAATGACTCATTGTATTTTGCAAGTACAATCATAAAAATATTACATTTTGTCACAAACACAAAAGTAATCATTCACTAGACATGAATTATTATTAGCACTTTAATTACATTTTATAAAAAATTATCAATTTAACGTATCGTGAAAAGTAAAAATATCACGTATTTCAGAAATTTCTGATTTAAAAAATTCATTTATAGAAACAATTTTTGTCACTTGCGTATATGCAGAACAAAATGACAAATCTAATACAGTGAATTATTTTTGTCTACGATTTTTGTTGTGCTCTCCACAATTATTAGAAGTAAGGGTTCTATATTTAAAGATCCGATAGTAATTGTATTGTGCTCTTTTTTATTATTATTGTTTATTTTTAATTTGTATTCTGGTGTAAGAACAATTTTTTAAGGAAGTGAGGGTCCTGATGAAGACGATGTTCGTTGTGGATTCAAGGTAAAAAAATGGAAATCGCAAAGCTTTATTTAATATACCACATCATACCTCATCCTACCTCATCACCACTTCCTCCTCCTACCTCCACACCCATTTGTTCTCCTGTCCTCATTCTTTCACCTACTGCTGCCTTATCTCCCACGTACACATCTATTCCTCCATCCACATCTCCTACCGCTCCCATGCACAGTTACAACTTGCGCTCAGGAGTACGATATGGTACTTGGTGACAATCGCGTTCGGGTGCAGTGTGCGGGCTTGATCCAGAACTAGAAGCTGTACCAAATTCAAATTCTTCTCCACAATCTAACGTCGATTCCATTTCTTGTGAATCACAAACTCTTTGCGAAAATAAAATAATTATATTTCATCATAATGTCCAATCCCTTTCAAAGAAATTGACAGACACTGAAATTCTGGTACACGAAAATTCATTCGATTTCCTATGCCTCACAGAACACTGGCTTTCAACTAACAATATCAATGATACTGCTATTTCTAATTATTATTTAGTAAGTTATTACTGTCGGTAAAATTTTAAAGGAAAAAATCCCCACGGAGGTACGTGTATCTACATTCGTAATGATATTATATTCGTAATATATTATCTTTCAAAACGCTATAACCAACCACCCGAATTCCAAATTTATTTTCGTAAATATAAGACTATTCTCCGGAAAGTAGTCAATGCAGCTAAAGTTATGGAAAACGACAGGCATATACTAAAATCGAACAACCGGATGAAATCCATGTGGAATAATGTTAAAAATTACACGTCAACTTCTGAAAATCGCGAAGGAAATGTTTCATTACTAAACGATGGCAAAATCGTATCAAATCCTCAGGACATCGCAAGTTTGTTTAATTCTTACTTCTCAGAAGTTGGTAAAATAACGAACTCAATATATCCAAATCAATGTCCTCCAATTATATCCACCCACATACCCAATTCTATGTTCACTTCCGAAACTAACGCCAGTGAAGTCATGGGAATCATCAGCTCCTTAAAAAACAAATTTTCACGAGGCATAGATGATATACCTGAGTTTATTGTTAAATCTTCGTCCCACGCTATATTAAATCCACTCGTAAATATTTTTAATAGTTCTTTATCGGAAGGGGTGTTTCCCAATATATTTAAGAGAGCTAAAGTGAAACCTTTACACAAGAAAGGAAACAAACTTAATATTGGAAATTACCGACCAATATCTCTACTACCCACTTTCTCAAAAATCCTAGAAAAATTGTTCTATAAGCGTCTTCTAGATTTTTTATCAAAATATAACATTCTCTCTGACGATCAACACGGTTTTAGGAAATCCTTTTCCACTACAAGCGCCATATTTTCCTTCTTAAACGATGTTACCACATCTCTAGACAGTGGAGAAAATCCTCAGGGTGTTTTTCTTGACTTATCCAAAGCATTCGATGTCATCGATCACGGAATTCTCCTTTCCAAATTGCATTCTTTAGGCATTCGTGGAATTCCATATCAATGGCTAACTTCTTATTTAAAAGATAGATATCAACAGGTCGAAATATCTTATACTAAAAATAAAATACTTGAGCGTTGTCTTTCAGAAACAAAGCCACTTACTTGCGGAGTACCCCAAGGATCAATTCTCGGCCCTATACTCTTTTTATTGTATGTGAACGACATGTAATCATCCACATCAGATTGCAAAATGGTTCTTTTTGCTGATGACACTAACTTACTATGTAAACATGCCAATGTTCAAAAAGTTTTGTCTAACCTTTCGACTTGGTTCCATGCAAATCGTCTCATTGTAAACACTGACAAAACAGTGTCTATGTCATTTCACAATAGTATCACAAAATCTTTACCCCAAGTTTCTCTTTCTTTAAACGGAACACAATTAAAAGCTGTTACGAATACAAAATTCTTAGGTCCCCATATTCAAGACAACCTGAAATGGAATTGTCACATTGACAATCTTCATTCCCAATTAATCAAATAGTGTTACGCATTCCGAATCTTAGTTAACGCAGTTAGTCCACATATTTCCCGTTGCGTTTACTTTGCAAAAGTTTA